>JAWWNI010000604.1:600000-837500 GCA_034642065.1 Darevskia nairensis
AGGCATATCTGCCTCTGTTGGTGGAGGCAGGACACCAACAGCCCTCTCCTACCAGAATTCGGCTTTCAAAGCCATCCACGTTGGTGGCCAACACTGATTCCTGTGGCAGTGAGTTCCATGATCCACTGATGCGCTACTTTCTTTCTTTTTTTAAAATAATTTTTATTGGGTTTTATACCCCTACTAGTAAATTAAGCCCGTTAAGATAACGGGCGCTAGAAGAGCGCCGCTCCCGCCAAGGGAGTGGCGGCTCCTGGAGCTGCCTGTCCATGCTGCTTTAAAGCAGCACGGACGGGCAGCCTCAGGAGCCGGCACTCCCTCGGCGGATCGCTCAGTCACCGTGGGAGCCCGGCGCTGCTGCTCCCGCAGTGACTGAGCGATCCGCCGAGGGAGCGCCGCTCCCGCCGAGGGAGTGTTGGCTCCTGGAGCTGCCTGTCCATGCTGCTTTAAAGCAGCAAGGACGGGCAGCCTAAGGAGCTGGCGCTCCCTCGGCCGGTTGCTCAGTGACTGCGGGAGCAGCAGCGCCGGGCGGGATGCATCCCGCTCGGCGCTGCAGCTCCCGGCGAGGGAGTGCCAGCTCCTGGAGCTGCCTGTTCGTGCTGCTTTAAAGCAGCATGGACGGGCAGCCTAAGGAGCCGACGCTCCCTCGGCCGGTTGCTCAGTGACCGTGGGAGCAGCAGCGCCGGCAAGCAGTAAAGGCGGCGGCAGGAGCGGCGCTTTGCGCCGCTTCCCCCCGCTCGAGGTGTGCGGCCGGTTTCCCCCACACTTTGGCGAGCAGTAAAGGCGGCGGCGGGAGCGGCGCTTCGCGCCGCTTCCCCCCGCAGTGGGCCTCGGCAGCCTCGCCATGTCCGTGCGAGGCAGCGGCGCTGGCGCAACTGAGAATGCGCGTGCGCCGCCGCTGCCTTCCGGACACGCCCCCCTCTCCAATCCCTACTCCAATCCCTGCGTCCCTGTGTGACATGCGCAGTAGCGCACTTCCGTGACACACAGAAAGTTGAAGTTGGACGCAGGGACACAGCAAGATTATTATATAGGATAACTAGAAGAACTTAACACATAACATTATACAACAAAAACAATAAAAAAACACAAAATACACACAATAATCATCGTTTCCCTTTCTTCTTTCCTTAACATTGTAGTTTGACTTCCTCCTGTCTTTCCTTCTGCGTTTCAGTTTATGTCATCTTTAGCAATTTCCTCTCATCATCTTATATTCTATTCTTACTATTATTATTCTTTTATCCATCTATCTCTTATATCACTCATATTTTATCTTTACTATTCAGTTCAAACACTAACACTTATAACTTCCTTATCATATCTTAACTTATCTAATCATACATCATATCTTCACTTACTTAATTTTAGTTCTATTCTGTAAACTACCCTTTCTTCCGGCTTTTTCCTATCTCTATATCTTACAATAATTTTTAATATAGTCCTTGAACTTCTTCCATTCTTTTTCCACCGCTTCTTCCCTCTGGTCGCGGAGTCTCGCTGTCAGCTCGGCAAGTTCCATGTAGTCCATCATCTTCATCTGCCATTCTGCTAGAGTTGGTAAGTCCTTTGTTTTCCAATATTTTGCAATCAAGATCCTTGCTGCTGTTGTGGCATACATAAAAAAGGTGTGATCTTCCTTCAGAATCTCCTGCTTGACCATTCCAAGTAAGAAGTCCTCTGGTTTTTTTTTAGCAAATGTGTTTTTCAACACTCTTTTCATTTCATTATATATCATTTCCCAGAAGGCCTTTGTCCTTGGGCAGGTCCACCACATATGGTAGAATGTTCCTTCAACACTCTCACACTTCCAACATTTGTTGTCCTGCAAATGATAGATTTAGCAAGTTTGACTGGAGTCAGATACCATCTATATATCATTTTCATAATGTTTTCTCTTAACATATTACATGCAGTAAATTTTATTCCTTTCCTCCATAGTCTCTCCCAGTCAACCATCATGATGTTATGTCCTACATCCTTGGCCCAATCTATCATTGCAGATTTGACAAATTCATCCTGTGTATGCCATTCTAGCAGCAGATTGTACATTCTGGACAAATTTTGGTTCTAATAGTTCCGTTTCCAATCTCGACTTTTCCATCTGAAAACCAAGTTTTTTGTCCATTTTATAGGCTTCATTAATTTGATGGTAATGTAACCAATCCCTCACCTCCCCCTTCATTTGCTCATAGGGTTTCAGCCTGACACTTTCTCCTTCTTGTATCAAAATGCTACTTTCTTTTCTTTGTCCTGAATCATCCTGCTTCCAACTTAATCTGTTAATGACCTTAACAGATTAGAGAACTGGACCAAGGCAAACAGGATGAATTTTAACAGGGAGAAATGTAAAGTACTACACTTGGGCAAAAAAAATGAAAGGCACAAATACAGGATGGGTGACACCTGGCTTGAGAGCAGTACAAGTGAAAAGGATCTAGGAGTCTTGGTAGACCACAAACTTGACATGAGTCAACAGTGTGATGCAGCAGCTAAAAAAGCCAATGCAATTCTGGGCTGCATCCATAGGAGTATAGCATCTAGATCAAGGGAAGTAATAGTACCACTGTATTCCACTCTGGTCAGACCTCACCTGGAATACTGTGTCCAGTTCTGGGCACCACAGTTCAAGAAGGATACTGACAAACTGGAACATGTCCAGAGGAGGGCAACCAAAATGGTCAAAGGCCTGGAAACGATGCCTTATGAGGAACGGCTTAGGGAGCTGGGTATGTTTAGCCTGGAGAAGAGAAGGTTAAGGGGTGATATGATAGCCATGTTCAAATATATAAATGGATGTCATATAGAGGAGGGAGAAAGGTTGTTTTCTGCTGCTCCAGAGAAGCGGACACGGAGCAATGGATTCAAAATACAAGAAAGAAGATTCCACCTAAACATTAGGAAGAACTTCCTGACAGTAAGAGCTGTTTGACAGTGGAATTTGCTGCCAAGGAGAGTGGTGGAGTCTCCTTCTTTGGAGGTCTTTAAGCAGAGGCTTGACAGCCACCTGTCAGGAATGCTTTGATGGTGTTTCCTGCTTGGCAGGGGGTTGGACTGGATGGCCCTTGGGGTCTCTTTCAACTCTACGATTCTATGATTCTATGATTCGATGAATGTCTGCGAGTTCCAGTGTCATGAGAGAACTCATTAAATTTCACAAGCCCTCTATTTCCAGCCACTGTCGGCTTTGTCACTATTCCTGAATTTCCAGTTCCTGTTAACGACCCCAGAAGAATTTGGTTGCTTCCCATGAATTTGGAAAGCCAGCGTTGACTCTCCAAGTTATGTTACAAACTAAGCCATAAATAAATCCCATGCTCCTTTACAACAGCTTAGAGTTGGAATCGGGTGTGTTTAGAAAGTCAGCGGGCGCAAGCTCAGCCCCCACGTGAATCTCCAAAGGCCAGCTTTCCAGTTTTAAACCTTCCCTTTCTTGTTGGCCTGCAATGTTGAGTATTCAGAGATAGGCTGCTCCTATATATGGAGGATTCATTTAGTTGTTTGCTTGCTGGGGGCTGGGTGAAAGCAGTTATTGTACATCTTGGCTTCTGGTAGTACTTCTGATGGAGAGAGAGAGAAAGAGAGAGGAAGGAAGGAAGGGAGGGAGGGAGGAAGGGAAGAAATGGAAAGGAAAGATCCTTTAGATATTTATTCCTCGTTATATTGGCCACTGTTGGAGACTGTTATGGTTCTTAGATCAGGGAAACCACAGGAGGAAACCACAAGGAATATGCCCCCCCTTCATTTTTGGAGGTGGTATATTCCTCGGAATGCCAATTTGCTGGGAATCACAAGTGGGGACATTTGCTTCTGTTTTGTTCAGCTCCTGCCTGGGGCCTTCCCAATGAATTTGTTTATGTTTAACAACCAAGTGAGTTATTGGGGGTTTTTTTTGTTCTTGTTTTTGTTATGTATTTTGTGTGTTTTTTTTAAAAAAATCTTCCTGGGGTGTTTTATTTTTATTTTGCATTGAAACCGTGACGTCCTGAGCGCAGTTCTAACTGGAAAGATTCCTGGATCAGGCGGCCGTGAATTAAGATCATACACAATGGCGCCATAAGATGCAACCAGCTGAGCGTAAGGGGCTTGACACAGGCAATGTAGCTGATGGGGAAACCCTGTCTGGCCCCTGCCAGCTCTCTCTGGGCGGGTGGCAAGCATTTCTGAAACATTTCTTTTCTTCTTTTTTGCCCACCCTGCAAACAGATCCAAGCAGGTGTGGGGGACTCCCGGGTCCTGATCGGGGTCACTGTGATCCTAAAGGACCAGGTGCGCAGCCTGGGGGTCATTTTGGACTCACCACTGTCCATGGAGGAGCAGGTCAATTCTGAGTCCAGGGCAGCTGTCTACCAGCTCCATCTAAAACCCTCCCGGCCTGCTCCCTGTCTCGCCAGAGTGGTCCATGCTCTGGTTATCTCCCGCTTGGACTATAGCCATGCGCTCTCCGTTGGGCTACCTTTGAAGGTGACTCGGAAACTGCAACTAACCCAGAATGAGACAATCAGACTGGTGACTGGGAGCAGCTGCCAGGACCATATAACTCCAGTCCTAAAGGATCTCCACTGGCTCCCAGTCCATTTCCAAGCACAATTCGAAGTGTTGGTGCTGACCTTTAAAGCCCTAAATGGCCTCGGCCCATTATACCTGAAGGAGCGTCTCCACCCCCATCACTCAGCCCAGACACTGAGGTCCTGCTCCGAGGGCCTTCTGGCAGTTCCCTCACTGCGAGAAGTGAAATTACGGGGAACCAGGCAGAGGGCCTTCTCGGTGATGGCACCCTCCATGTGGAATGTCCTTCCATCAGATGTCAAGGAGATACACAACTTTTAGAAGACATCTGAAGGCAGCCCTGTACTGTATAGGGAAGCTTTTTAAGGTTTAAGGTTTTATTATGTTTTTATATGAGTTCGAAGCCACCCAGAGTGACTGGGGCAACCCAATCAGATGGGTGGGGTACAAATAAATTATTATTATTATTATTATTATTAATATTATTATTAAGCTGGTTTTCAAGCTGCATCTGCCCAGGGTCTCTGTGGAATCTTATCCAGGAACGGGGTTGGTTCTCGGTGAAGAAGATTGATAATGGTGAATGAAATACCTGAAAGGATACTTTCCTCCATCCTCAGAGACTTGGGTTGGGGGATCAGCTGGCCCAGGAGGAGGCGTTCTCTGTAGTGGGCCCTAAACTGCAGAACTTCCTCCCCACAGAGGTCCGCCTGGCACCTTCACTTATACAGCTTCTGGAGAATGCTGAAGACCACTTTACCCTGACGTTTGGCAATTGAAGTGTGTGTTTTTAGCACCCATCTTATTTTTATGGTTCTAAGTCGCTTTTAATGCTGTTTTAATGTTGTAACAGAATCCTTCGGGTATTGCAGTCCTGAGCCATTTAAGGCTTTATAGGTCAAAACCAGCACTCTGAATTGGACCCAGAAACTGGCAGCCGCCGCAGTCAGGTCAGGATCAGTGCAATATGCTCAAACTGTCTTGCCCTGGTGAGCAACTGGCCGCTGAATTTTTCACCCGCTGAAGTTTTTGAACCTCCTCAGAGGCAGCTCCATGTGTGATCTAATACATTCCTCCTCCCCCTTCTGCATACTGTGTTCCCTAATGCAACAGATTAGGGTTGCCGTATTTCAAAAAGTGAAAGTCCAGACACAAAAGTTGTTGGGTTTCTCAAGACACTGAAGTGATTGCCACCCAAACGCTGCTTCCAATGGCCAACAGATTTCCGGTGCGGTTCTCATATTGTTTTGGAGAGGAGCTGCATCACACAAACCTCTCTCTCAAAACATGTTTGCTATAATGATGAATATTCACTACTGGCAGCCACTACAGCTGATCTCCTATACTTGAATCCCTGTGGGTAACATCCATTGAAGAAGTAGAGGGTTTTATCCAATGGTAGCCATACTCACAGTCATAGCTGTCAACCCTCCCTTTTTTTTGCGGGAAACTCCCTTATTCCAATGCCGTTTCCCGCTGCTATCCCGGATTGTTGATATCCCTTAAATTTCCCAGATTTCAAAGGAAGCAGCTCCTCTCCCTCCCTGCCGGCCAGGGAGGCTCCTCAGCTGCGTTGCTCGGCTGCCAATCAGGAGCCTGAGACCGACTGGGGGCGGAGCTTGCATGCCTTGTGCAGCCAGACCCTCACGCCCAACCAGACAGACAGCCTGCCTGCCGTCTACGCACTCGCTCTTTCGCTCACCCGTTCGCGCGCAGCCTCTGGAGCGCAGGGTGGCGAGGCTACTTTTGACCTTTAAAGCCCTACGCGGCCTAGGACCCTCGTACCTACGGGACCGCCTCTCCTGGTATGCCCCGCGGAGGACCCTAAGGTCCACAAATAATAACACATTGGAGGTCCCAACCCATAAGGTGGCTAGACTGGTCTCAACTAGGGCCAGGGCCTTTTCAGTTTTGGCCCCAATTTGGTGGAACGCACTGTCTCAAGAGACCAGGGCCCTGCGGGATCTGACATCTTTCCGCAGGGCCTGCAAGACGGAGCTGTTCCACCTGGCCTTTGAGCTGGATGCAGTCTGACCCTCGTGTTATAATATAACATTGTAATATAAAATCCTCCCCTATTGTTACAAATTCATGGGCTGTTGCATTAAGGCGGCTTTTTAAATCTTTTAAATCTTTTAATCTGTATTTTAATTAATTGTTTCTTCTTTTGTGTTTCATGTTTTATTGTGATTTTAATGGTGTGAGCCACCCTGAGCCTGGCTTGGCCGGGGAGGGCGGGGTATAAATAAAAATTATTATTATTATTACTTGGTGCCATTGCACCGCCCTCGCGACATCCCTTATTTTCAAATCCAAAAGTCTGGGGAAAATCCCTTATTTTCAAATCCGAAAGTTGACAGCTATGCTCACAGTAGACCCACTGAAACGAATGGGCACAGCTGCCTTGGGTCTCTTTAATTTCAGTGGGTCTACCCTGAGAAGATCTTAATTGGCGACAAACCCTGAGTTTGTTTACACCTTCAGGGTGGACAAAAGAACCCCAAACACCGAACATTTCAAGAAAAAACATTCTTACAATCCATCACTCCTGGCGAATAATGATTTGTTTTGGTTTTGACGTATGCCATAAAAACGAAGGATGCGTCTCTTTCGAATCCTGCCCACTTTCTCTGTTTGCCAACAGAAAACCGGCAACTTTGGAGAGGAGTTTTTCCTGATTCCTGCCTCTGGTCCTCTCATAAGTAGGAGAAGACCAATAACCACCACTGCAAACCCTTCCCCGCGTACATACAAAATCCCCGATCAACAGGAAAGTCTCATGGAACTGGAAATCAGAGTGGAACCTGATGGAAATCCGCAAGAAATGGCATCGGACAAAAACTTCGCCTTGCCCCAGAACTCCTCCAAAACTGAGAATCTTCTTGCGAAACAACTTCCACAAGCAAGGCTGGATACAGCAATGCAGTACCAAGGGGGTGACTTTAATTGAAAAACGCTTAGCCTTTGCCCCCCCCCCAACAGGTGTGGGGCATCCGCCATTGACCGAATGCCTTAATCAGGCTGGAAACTCCAGGTCTCTCTCCCTGTGATGTTTTTACTCTAATTTTTCGTTCCTCCCCACTCCCCTCATTAACCGCAAAAATAATATTTGCTGAGGCTGGCCGTTTAACGAGACCTGTCCCGTTGGGTCCGATGTCTTGAGATACGGTTGAGCTGTCTTACAATGTTATGAAATCGCTCCTTTTTTCAGGTAAGGGTTGGGTTCTGCCATTGATTGATGCCTTTGCTGAGGGTGTGGCAGCCTCTTAAGCTCATAGATCCGCCGTCCCTGGCATTAGATGCGTCCACCGCACTTGGAAAGTTTGCAAAGGTAGACTTGGGGGCAGCTGATCTCAGAGGCCTTGGAAGATGGACTGGAGGCGCCACTCAGTCCAGCATTTTCTCAGGAATATATCTATCATCTTGATGGTTTCCTTCCACCTGTGGGCAGCAGCAGGTAGGGTTTTTCTCCACTCCTCCTATCCTTCCCCAAATGGCTAATTCTTTGGTTGCAACCATTGAGGGAACCCTCACAACACTGCAGTAGAGGCGCGGAAATACTAAGGGGACACAGAAGTCTTGGGGGACTCCGTTGGTTAGAGCGTGGTGCTGGTAATGCCAAGGTTAGACACACCAAGAGCTCTGGCCAGAAATTTCAATACTAGGAATAATTCCTACTCGTGAGTTACAGTTAAATAAAAGTATGTATTCTGGTAAGACTTACAATCTTAGGCAGAGAATGTCAATTCAAATAAGAAAAACAGTTTCAAGTTCACAATAATATGTGTGGCTTCAAATGAAAAATACAACTTCAAATTCACAGTAGTATGTGTGTATAATACTTCGTTACAGTATAAGAACATGAGAAATTTCAAGTAGCAATAAATGTATATCAGTCTGTAACAAGAACTCCAATTTATTTAACGGTAATGCCAAGGTTGCAGGTTCGATCCCCATAAGGGACAGCTGCATATTCCTGCATTGAAGGGGGTTGGACTAGATGGCCCCAGGGCCCCTTTCAACTCTACAATTCTATGATTCTATGACTTCTTTCTGAAGGCACCCAAGACAGGGAGCTTAGCAGTTTGTCGACTGGGCTATATCCCATGCGGCACAAACTCATTTCAGGGGGATGTGTTGGAGAGTTTGCAGTGGGGTCTGGTCATGGGGAAAGAAAGGCAATGTTGAGAAGTGAAAATACCGGTAGCATGTGTTTGACTCCTGGTTCTTAAATCTGCCCTTGATATGTTTCCCTGG
Source organism: Darevskia nairensis (assembly GCA_034642065.1). Taxonomy (NCBI): domain Eukaryota; kingdom Metazoa; phylum Chordata; class Lepidosauria; order Squamata; family Lacertidae; genus Darevskia; species Darevskia nairensis. Next base: position 608,767 of record JAWWNI010000604.1, read on the forward strand.
AGTAAATCCTGCAGGAAGGAAAGGAAAACACCTGATCCTCTTGGATCAACGAACACCCAGATTTTGCAGAATTCCCTTCTGCGAGAATTCAGCCTGCAGAATTCTGAAAGCAGGAGAATGGGGAATGAATTGGACAACATTTTCTCTCAGGAGAAAACAATAAAGGTGGGAAGGGAAGAAGTTAGATCCTCTTGGATCAATGAACACCCAGATTTTGCAGCTTTCCCTCCTGCAGAATTCCATCTGCAGAATTCTGCAGAATTCAGCCTGCGGAATTGCAACTTTGGACCTGAAAGCAGGAGGCTGGGGAGTGAATCGGATCCTCTCATTGGGATAATGTTTGTTTCAAGTCTGTAAAGGTCGTTATGGTCTCCCCCTGGGCACTTGTCCATCTGCAGTACTAACAGCAAAGGTTCCTTGGAATCCCATCCAAACCTAAGTATTTGTGCCACGGTGTTCGATCAAATTTGCCCTTCCATATCTGTGTGGGACCATTGGACAGAGCCAGTGGACTGATCCATTTAGCCCAGTATTGTCTGCTCTGACTGGCAGCGGCTCTCTACAGGGTTTCTGGCAGAGTCTTTCCCCAGCAGCAGCACCACCCCTGCCGGGAGATGCCCCCGAGGATACCTAGGACCTTCTGCATGCAAAGCAGGCACTCTACCTCTAAACCATAAAAAAAACCAAGTTTCCAGACCTCATGATTGTAAATGTAGGACTAAAGGAAGCTGTTTTATACTGAGTCGGACCAATTGCCCCATCTAGCTCCAAAGTGACTGTCTGGTGGTGGCTGTGCAGAGTTTCAGGCAGGGAAGCCTTCCTGCAGATGCCTGGGACTGAACCTGGGACCTTCTGCATGCCAAGCAGGGGTCCTGCTTACTGAGCTACAACCCTTCCACCTTCCTGAATATAAGCTCATGGTTGGTTTGTTTTTGCATGTGTGTGTGTGTTTGTGTGTATGTGTGTGTGTGTTAATGTTCCCATTTTGTAGACGGGGATGGGGGGTGGGGGGTGGGGAGAGAATCCACTGGTCTGAGACCGCCCAGGGAGAGATCCCTTCAAACCTCCATTTCCTCAGTCCATCCGCTGGCAAAGAGCCCATCAGATAAGGAAATGCACTTCGCAAATAAATCAACCGCCCTTCGGAATGCTATAAATCCTCCAGGTGTAATGAAGCAGAACCGAAAAGAACACAATAAACACACTGAGTTGTTAGTCTTCCAGTAACCACAGGTCTCTGGGCTAGGCTTTAAAAAATGTGCCTGCACGTGTGTGGATTCAAACAACCTGCGATCATAGGAGTGTAGCCAGTGTCAGCCACCCTTGGAGTAGACCCATTAAAATAAATGGGCATTAGGAAAATCCAAGGGACAAATACATTGAGGAATGGAGTAGTTTTCTGTTTTACCTAAAAGAACCGTGTAATGCCAACATGGCGCAAGTATTAGATTAATCTGCGTTAAATTTTAAAAAGAAACGATGAATAAATACAAATATGAAGACAAACGAAGGCTTAATAATTACAACAATATGGATGTCAGTGTCACTTACCTTTTCTTTATTCTTGTTGAAATATATTTGGATTAATGGAGAGAGCTACAAGGGAAGTCAATTAGAACTATAATGAATTATACTGAGAATATATATATATATATATTTACATATTTGATCATTATTATTATTTGTCTTTGTAATGAATGAAATTACTAGAAAAGTAAGCTTGATTATGTTAAAAAATTTAATTTGTTTGTAGGTTGGTATGTATTCTATGTGTTGTTTGTTGTATTTACCTTGTATGTATTTTGTGTGTGGTTGGTGGTAGTGTATGTGATAAAAATCCAATAAAAAGAAATAAAAAAATAAAATAAAATAAATGGGCATCGCTGACTTAGATGCATTAGTTCCAATAGGTCTGCTCTGAGTAGGAACTAGTCTGATGCAACCCTTAACCTGCTCATCATACAGGAGAGTTTCAGCGTGCCCGATTATGTCCTACTCAGAGTAGACCCGATGAAACCCAGGGACTGGGCTAACTCAGTGGGCCTGCTCTGAGCAGGATTTACTTGGCTACCATCTGAGGGTCTTCTGGTATTTAGGTTTTGCGTCACATCTAATAGGATCATAGAACTGTAGAGTTGGAAGGGACCCCCAAAGGTCATCTAGTCCAACCCCCTGCAATGCAGGAATCTCAGCTAAAGCATCCCTGGCAGATGGCAGTCCAACCCAGACCCTCCAACATTTCTCTGATGAAAATAGGGATGCCCTATTCCAGTGATGCCTAACCTTGACACTCCAGATGTTTTGGAACTACAACTCCCATCATCCCTAGCTAACAGGACCAGTGGTCAGGGATGATGGGAGTTGTAGTTCCAAAACATCTGGAGTGTCAAGGTTAGCCATCACGGCCCTATTCTATATTATTATTATTATTATTATTATTATTATTATTATTATTACCCTGCCCATCTGACTGGGCTGCCCCAGCCACTCTGGGTGGCTCCCAACATATATAAAAACATAAAGGTAAAGGTAAAGGGACCCCTGACCATTAGGTCCAGTCGTGTCCGACTCTGGGGTTGCGGCGCTCATCTCGCTTTATTGGCCGAGAGACGGCGTACAGCTTCCGGGTCATGTGGCCAGCAGGACTAAGCCGCTTCTGGCAAACCAGAGCAGCGCACGGAAACGCCGTTTACCTTCCCGCCGGAGCGGTTCCTATTTATCTACTTGCACTTTGACGTGCTTTCGAACTGCTAGGTGGGCAGGAGTATAAAAACATAACAAAACGTTAAACATTAGAAAAATTTCACTATACAGGGCCGCCTTCAGATGGATCAAGGGTCAGATAACTCCATACCCTCCAACATGGATATATATAGTTGCGTTTTAAGGCTCCCTCCAGTGGTGAACGGAGATGCTTGGCTGCCCGGGGCTGCAAACAAGGAGGCACCCCCCCGGGGGCGGGATGTTGCTCCACAGCGCACATGCATCCTGACGCATGCGTCCAGACGTCACGACGCACGCGTCAGGACGAACGGCGCATGTGCGGGATGGCCGCACATGCGCAGTCCGTCCGTGCTGGTGCTGCTGCTCCTGCGGCAACCTCACGAGCCGCCGAGTGAGCGGCAACTCATAAGGCTGCTGCGCACAAACAGCGCGCATAAGGCTGCCCCGTCCGTGCTGCTTTTCGCATGCCTTACAAGTTGCCGCGCGAGCAGCCACTGCACAGACAAGGTGCCGGGCAGCAGGGCTTGGCCTGGGCGTCACAGGGGGGTGCCCAGAGTGTCACCCCCTCCAGGGTGGAACCCAGGGCGGCCCGCCCCCAACGCCCGTTGTTCCGCCCCTGGCTCCCTCCAACATCTGTACCCTCGGTCACGAATGCTTTAGCTGAGATTCCTGCATTGCAGGGGGCTGGACTTGATTACTCCTGAGGTCCCTTCCAAGGACCTCATAGTTTCCTTCCTATCTAATTTCACCCTCTCAAACATGTTTCTTAATATATATTGCTGTTTTCCTACACTTTAAACCCTGCTGTGGTCTTCGCATATAAAACTATTTCCTCTTCTCCTTTCCTAGCTGCTTCTGCTGTACTTAAAGTTTGTTGCCAGGAAGTGCCAATAACAATGAGCACATTGGATGGTGGTGTAAATATGCCAAATAGTATTGGGAGACGGTCTATGTGGAGTTTAAATAGACATTTCAATCTACATTTCTTTTAAAAAACCGAAACCTTCTTCCTGGGTATAATAGACGACGCGATTCCAAAGAAAGCACTCAGTCTATTTCATTTTGCAACAGCAGCTGCCAGAATAGTATATGCCAGAATATGGAAAGAAATTCCAACAAAAGAAAAAGTGGCTGAATAAAATGATAGAAGCAGCAGATCTAGGAAATATGACAGCGGAAATAAGGAATCAGGATGAGAAGCAGCCAAGAGACGAGTGGAAATTTTTTGGAGAGTATTTAAAGAGATACGACACCAAAATTAACCTACAAGTAGGAATAATTATATTAGCAACAGCTTATAATAACAAAGGAATTGATGGGAGGAAATAGGGTGATTTGCAGCAAAAGAAGGTTTATATAAAATGCCATGGAGTGGTGGCTTCGGAAGTCCATAGAGTAACCATCGGTAATGGAAATGTATGATGTACAAGCAGAAAACTGGAAAATGTATAAATGAATAAATAACCCAATGAGCTGGATGGAGCGATGGGGCTGTATGAGTCAGCTCACCTGTGTTTGACTCACCTGGGCAATGCGGCCGTTGGGACGGAGGTGGGGAAAGGAAAGGAAGCCCAAAGCATAAAAGGCAATTAGAAACAGGTTTCCCAGTTGGTGTTACTCTGCCAACTTGTCGGGTAGTGAAGCTTCACGGTATCTGCGACATCTTTGGTGCTTTGGAAACAAAGAGCGTTTGAAGCGGATGCAGAGATGTATAAACAGAGGTCCTCCTTTGTGTAAACCATAACACCTCTCCTTTTTTTAAATTAAAAGGTAAAGGGACCCCTGACCATTAGGTCCAGTCGTGACCGACTCTGGGGTTGCGGCACTCATCTCACATTATTGGCCGAGGGAGCCGGCGTACAGCTTCCAGGTCATGTGGCCAGCATGACTAAGCCGCTTCTGGCAAACCAGAGCAGCGCACAGAAACGGCATTTACCTTCCCGCCGGAGCGGTACCTATTGATCTACTTGCACTTTGACGTGCTTTTGAACTGCTAGGTGGGCAGGAGCAGGGACCGAACAACGGGAGCTCATCCCGTCGTGGGGATTCGAACCGCAGACCTTCTGATCAGCAAGCCCTAGGCTCTGTGGGTTAGACCACAGCGCCACCCGCGTCCCCGTTTTTAAAATTACTTTTTATTAAATATTTTTCGTGTGTGCTGTGGGAAGGAGTACTTTGCATTGTCTGATCTGAATCTTCCGATGCTCAGGTGTTACCCTACTACAAACAGGAATTCCCAGTCAAATAAAATGATGATTTTAAAGGGCCTTCCTTTCCTTGAGGCACACAGCACTTGGGGAGCTGTTTCTGCACGTAGATCTGCATTTTCCTCCCCACACTCTAAACACACTGACTCCCAAAATATAGATTATAATCTCTACTACGGGGCAGAGAAAGAATGTTTCTGCATCGCAGGGACATCCCTCTGCTGATCTCAGGAGATTAAAACTGGTGTTACACCACTCACTTTTGTTCCCTGAAAATAGTGCTACAAAAGTTGCCCCCCCCCACTTTCTGCCAAGCGGTGGCAAAATCCCACAGGTGTTGTTTTTTAGGGGTCTATGTCCCCTTGAGAATCAAGACACAGCAGAGGCTGTTGTAGCTTTAAGAAATATGACTTGGGCACGTATTTACACCTGGGTAGGGATGGAGAGAGTTCAGATCTTACATACCGTCCAACATTTCTCAAATGAAAATAGGGACTTCCTTTCCCAAAACAACAACAATATAATCAGTGCTTTTTTTCTGGGGAAAAGGTGGGGGAACTCACCACAAAGTTTGCTTGTTTATTGTGGGCCCAGTCGCAGTGGCTAAATGTAAAATGTGATTAATAAACTCAAGCAGACAATGATCTGGATTAGAAATGGCCACAACTTTATTGATTTAAAATACGGGTAGATTTATGGCTCAGGCATTTGGTGTACATCCATCCCAGCCCCCCCCCCTCCACGACAAAAAGATTATTTATCACTGGCAAAACCCAGTGATAACAGCAAGAACCTTTATTGAACTAATAACTGGACAACAGGGGCAAAGCAACTGCTTATATACATTTCTCCTAGGCCACTCCCACCCCTAACGTGATTGGCTGCCTAAACATTCCAGCTGCGAATTATGACTCAGAATTTAAGGGCCAATGGCAGAGGCCCAAATCCTGAAATGTTCTGTGATTGGATATCATGTATTGAATCAGAACACAGGAGCTCAGAATTCTTAGTCCAGACTCAAGCTCAGGCAACACAGACCACGGAATACATAATAGTAGAGTTGGAATGGATCCTAACCCACATGGAGCTCGAACCCACGGCCCTGAGATGAAGAGTTTCATGCTCTGCCAACTGAGAATGTGTTTAATCATATTGGATGGGGAACTTGTGGCCCTCCTGATTTTGCTGGACTCCTACTCCCATCAGCCAGCGCAACTGTAGGGCAGGGACGATGGGATCTGTAGTCCAGGGTCGTCCGGAGGGCTGTATCCCGGCTATCCTCTGCAATCTAGCACGAGGCCCTTCACTGCAGGACTTGTGCGAGGCTGGGCACTTGTTTGCTTAACTTCAAGGGACGATCAGCAAGGACAAAAGAGAGCGGTTTAAAAGTTCAAAGAGAGTAAATGTCAAGGATCCAGCTGCTATGCCATTGCTAGGCAACCAGGTATGTGGGGGGGGGAATGTGAGTGACAGGCTCCCTGAGTCATCCCTGCAAGGTGGAGAGGCCTGGGGTGGAGAAGAGGGGGAGGCACAAAGGGTTGCAGCCAACAAAGTCCCTACTCAGAGTAGACCCATTGCAATGAACAGGCATGACAAACTTGGAATCATAGAGTGGTACAGTTGGAAGGGACCTCGAGGGTCATCTAGCCCAACCGCCTTCTTTAATTTGCAACTGCATTTTCCATACCCTCCAAAATGTATCTGATGGAAACAGGGGCGTCCTATTCCGTAATAATAATTTTACTATTTATGGGCTTGAGGGCATCCTGATCAAGTTTGCAGATGACACCAAATTGGGAGGGGTGGACCCCAGAGGACAGGATCACACTTTAAATATATTCTATTCTATTCTATTCTAAAATGACCTTAACAGATTAGAGAACTGGGCCAAGGCAAACAAGATGAATTTTAACAGGGAGAAATGTAAAGTACTACACTTGGGCAAAATAAAAATGAAAGGCACAAATACAGGATGGGTGACACCTGGCTTGAGAGCAGTACAAGTGAAAAGGATCTAGGAGTCTTGGTAGACCACAAACTTGACATGAGTCAACAGTGTGATGCAGCAGCTAAAAAAGCCAATGCAATTCTGGGCTGCATCAATAGGAGTATAGCATCTAGATCAAGGGAAGTAATAGTACCACTGTATTCCGCTCTGGTCAGACCTCACCTGGAATACTGTGTCCAGTTCTGGGCACCACAGTTTAAGAAGGATACTGACAAGCTGGAACGTGTCCAGAGGAGGGCAACCCAAATGGTCCAAGGCCTGGTAACGATGCCTTATGAGGAACAGCTTAGGGAGCTGGGTATGTTTAGCCTGGAGAAGAGAAGGTTAAGGGGTGATATGATAGCCATGTTCAAATATATAAAAGGATGTCATATAGAGGAGGGAGAAAGGTTGTTTTCTGCTGCTCCAGAGAAGCGGACACGGAGCAATGGATTCAAACTACAAGAAAGAAGATTCCACCTAAACATTAGGAAGAACTTCCTGACAGTAAGAGCTGTTTGACAGTGGAATTTGCTGCCAAGGAGTGTGGTGGAGTCTCCTTCTTTGGAGGTCTTTAAGCAGAGGCTTGACAGCCACCTGTCAGGAATGCTTGGATGGTGTTTCCTGCTTGGCAGGGGGTTGGACTGGATGGCCCTTGGGGTCTCTTCCAACTCTAGGATTCTATGATTCTATACCCCGCCCACCTGACTGGGTTGCCCCAGCCACTCTGGGCGGCTTCCAGCATATATAAAAACATAATAAAACATTAAACATTTTTTTAAAAAACATTTTAAGAATTGTATGAAATAAAAATAGAGATAAAACACTTCCCTACACAGGGCTGCCTTCAGATGGCTTGGGGGATGGATAACTCCACACCCTCCAACATTTCTCTGAAGAAAATAGGAATGTCTGAAGGAAAAGCGGGACATTCCGGGATCAAATAAGAAACCGGGATACCTCCTGTAAATCTGGGATTGTCCCTGGAAAATTGGGGCACTTGGAGTCTGCATTTTCTGCACAGATATTCTGAGGGTTGTTAGGCCCCAAAGACATTTCCTAAATAGGGAGTTTATCTTTGGGAAATAGGCTCCAGATATAAAAAATGTCAATCCTCTCAGAATATAGATGTGGGAATAATATTCATTTTGCGTCTGTGCATCCTTTCCTATAAGGTAAAGTTTAATGACTCCCATCTGTCAATTTCTAAAGAAACTTCTTTAGATATCTATAAATAGACTCAGAGCAAACACAGAATTGATATTCCTTAAGTGAATGAATAATCACTTCTTTACCTAATTGGCACCAGTAGGTAAAAACTGGTCTGATTTGGACTAGTTAATTGAATGTCCTGATATTTTACCAAAAGTGTTCCATTGTTTGCAACAAAAGCATGAATCCTAGTTTGAGGCTTTGGAATAATCAAATTAGTAACATTTGCAAATAAAACCAATTTATATTCAACTGCATTATGAACTGCTCTGTGAACCTCACATTTCACCTTTTAACATGCACCGGTAATACCTGCTAATGTTGTTGTAAGAATACATCTTTGGAGAAACTTGTTTTGTGTTATGTGTTAGTATGGGTGGTGTTATATTATTTGTATTAATTTGTTATATGTTGAGAATGCATTGTATGTTTTGATGTATTTGATTTTTAGTTATTTCTCTTTTTTTTTGTTTACTGTGATTATGTTGTAGTGTTTTGAGAAAATTGAATAAAGTTTAATATTAAAAAAAAATACAAAATTGAAAAAATTGGGGGGGAAATTGTTGTTGTAAGAATATATAATAATTGTTCATAAGTGTGCCAAGCAAAACAAGGCCACATGTCTGAAGCAGCACAGGAGGACAGGCCTGTCTCCATTTTGACTCCCAAACTGACAAACTGTTTCTCTGCAAGGAAGGAGGGGGGATTGTCTCAGGAAAATAAAGTGATAATCCTGGCTTCCTGACACCTGAGTGCCAGACAAAAGGGTGTGATTAACTTGGCTGGGAAACAGGGAAATGTAAATATCTCTTTTGTTTTACTTGATGGGATTTTGGGTGGAGGGCAAGAGGAGGCATGGGGAGGGTCAAGGATGGTCAGATTACTGCTACCAGACCTCCCCATTCATGATGTAACTGTGATGTATCTGGGGTGGTGGTCCTGGGTTACACCCCTTTTTGTGATGTATGTATGATGTATAGGGGGGTGGTCTTGAGCGGGAGGGGGGAATTTCAAAAGTCTATATAGGAGCTGGCACACCATAATAAAATTTTGCTTCTCATTTTTTCTCTGGTTGGCCTCTGTAAATTTGCTCCTACCGATGGAGAACCTGGGAAGGCTCTTGTGTACCCCATAAGGGAATAAGAGTAGATTTCTGTTTATTTCAATGTGTAATGTTTTTATATATGTTGGCCCAGAGTGGCTCTTCACAATGTTGTCTAATAGCGTAAGCTAAAGGGTTCTAAACAAATATGAAAAGCGAAGGTAAAAGTGGGCATCCGTCCCTAATCCCTCAAGCCAGTGGAAAGGGGGCAGTCCATGTGAACTCTAGAGATAGATGAGTCATAAATTACTTTAATCTATTTTATAAAATCCAAAAGGGATGTGGGTGGCGCTGTGGGTTAAACCACAGAGCCTAGGGCTTGCGGATCAGAAGGTCGGCAGTTCGAATCCCTGCGACGGGATGAGCTCCCGTTGCTCGGTCCCTGCTCCTGCTCACCTAGCAGTTCGAAAGCACGTCAAAGTGCAAGTAGATCAATAGGTACCGCTCTGGTGGGAAGGTAAACGGCGTAAACGGCGTTTCCGTGCGCTGCTCTGGTTCGCCAGAAGCGGCTTAGTCCTGCTGGCCACATGACCCGGAAGCTGTACGCCGGCTCTCGGCCAATAAAGCGAGATGAGCGCCGCAACCCCAGAGTCGTCTGACTGGACCTAATGGTCAGGGGTCCCTTTACCTTATCACCATATACGGTTATTATTTTTTGTCAAAAACCTTTTCAGCATCTAGTTATTGAATGAAAGACAATATTTTTATTTAAATCTATCAAATCCACCACTAAAAATATTATCTGTTACCAGTTTCATTTTTATAAAGCCAGTTTAGTCATTCTCAAAAACCGCTGATATGACTTGCTGAATTCTATAGGCAATTCTATGGGATCGGGGGAGGCAATAGGGATATGATTGAAGTAAAATATAAGAGCGTTAAAGATGGTATGGATGGTAAAAGATTGAAAAATAGATGTTATTAAAATGTTAAAATGTTAATGATGTGGAATTTGAAACCTGTTAAAAATGAAATATTTAGGTAAATAAAAGCAATGAGGGGGGGCGTGAGGAAGTCAAAGGATGATGATTAAATTGTATGTGATCTGGCCTGAACCGGGGCCGGACAAAATTTGTAAAACCAATAAAAATTATTTAAAAAAAAAAAAATCTTTATATCAGCATTTATTAGTGATATAGGTCAAAGGTACATAAAAATATTTGGTATTCATCTGGTTTGGGTATAGTTGTAATATAAACTTGATAAAATACCTTTATCAAGTATCTCTATATAAAATTGGTGAAGTATTGGTACTAATAAGTCAACATACGTCTTGTACCATTTGATGGAAAATCCACGTGATCCTGATGTATTTCCCATCGTTGTTTTAAAAATAGTTTGCTTAATTTCTGATTCCATTATTGGTGCAAACAATGTATGCCTTTGTAAATAATCCAAATAAGGTAATTTTATTATAATCAAAAAACCCGCACCATATATGCATGAGCGACGCCCTTAGGATTACTATATAACTCCGAATAAAAGTTTAAACATTGAATGTTAGCATCTTTACAGTCCTTGTAAATTTCAACACCCCCCTTTGAGATCACTGTTTTACCTTTATTACAACTTAAACAATTTACCAATATTTAAAGTTATCATTAATGATTCTCCCAATATCTCAGCTGAAGAAACAACAGTTTCTCAACTATCTCCAGTAATATCCACAAAGAGCGGAGAGGGCAACTCAACTGAAGAAATTGCCCCATTACCAACGAGTACCGGAACCCCTACAGGTAGTATAGAAGAGACGTCCAGTCCACCTACAATACATTCAGTTATTAAAAAGGGAAAGACGACAGGTGAAAAAATGAATTCTGAGACTTCTCCAGGTATATCCACCAAGAGCGGAGAGGGGACCTCAACTGAAGAAACTGCCCCATCACCCAGGAGTAGCAGAACCCCTACAGAGAGTACAGAAACGTCAAGCCCTCCTCTAACACCTTCAGTTATCGAAACGGGAACAACAGCTGAACAAACGATTTCTGAGCCTATTCTAGGTACATCCACCAAGAGCGGAGAGGGGACCTCAACTGAAGAAACTGCCGCATCACTCACGAGTAGCAGAACTCCTAGAGAGAGTACAGAGATGTCAAGCCCTCCTCTAACACCTTCAGTTATCGAAACGGGAACAATAGCTGAACAAACGGTTTCTGAGCGTATTCCAGGTACCTCCACCAAGAGCGGAGAGGGGACCTCAACTGAAGAAACTGCCCGATCAACCACAAGTAGCAGAAGCGCTAAAGAGAGTAAAGAGATGTCAAACCCTCCTCTAACACCTTCAGTTATTGAAACGGGAACAACAGCTGAACAAACGATTTCTCAGACTACTCCGGCTACATCCACCAAGAGTGGAGAGGGGACCTCAAGTGAAGAAACTGCCCCATCACCCTCGAGTAGCAGAACACCTACAGAGAGTATAGAGATGTCAAGTCCTCCTCTAACACCTTCGGTTATCGAAACGGGAACAACAGCTGAACAAACGGTTTCTGAGCCTACTCCAGGTAAATCTACCAAGAGCGGAGAGGGGACCACAACTGAAGAATCTGCCCCATCACCCACGAGTAGCAGAACCCCTACAGAGAGTAAAGAGATGTCAAGCCCTCCTCTAACACCTTCAGTTATCGAAACGGAAACAACAGCTGAACAAACGATTTCTGAGCGTACTCCAGGTACATCCACCAAGAGCGGAGAGGGGATCTCAACTGAAGAAATTGTCGCATCACCAATGAGTAGCAAAACCCCTACAAAGAGTACAGAGATTTCAAGCCCTCCTCTAACACCTTCAGGTATCGAAACGGGAACAACAGCTGAAAAAACGATTTCTGAGACTACTCCGGTTACATCCTCCAAGAGCGGAGAGGGGACCTCAACTGAAGAAACTGCCCCATCACCCAGGAGTAGCAGAACCCCTACAGGGAGTACAGAGATGTCAAGCCTTCCTCTAACACCTTCAGTTATCGAAACGGGAACAACAGCTGAAAAAACGATTTCTGAGACTACTCCGGGTACATCCACCAAGAGCGGAGAGGGGACCTCAACTGAAGAAACTGCCCCATCACCCACGAGTAGCAGATCCCCTACAGAGAGTATAGAGATGTCAAGCCCTCCTGTAACACCTTCAATTATCGAAACGGGAACAACAGCTGAACAAACGATTTCTCAGACTACTCCGGGTACATCCACCAAGAGTGGAGAGGGGACCTCAAGTGAAGAAACTGCCCCATCACCCTCGAGTAGCAGATCCCCTACAGAAAGTATAGAGATGTCAAGTCCTCCTCTAACACCTTCGGTTATCGAAACGGGAACAACAGCTGAACAAACGGTTTCTGAGCCTACTCCAGGTACATCTACCAAGAGCGGAGAGGGGACCTCAACTGAAGAATCTGCCCCATCACCCACGAGTAGCAGAACCCCTACAGAGAGTAAAGAGATGTCAAGCCCTCCTCTAACACCTTCAGTTATCGAAACGGGAACAACAGCTGAACAAACGGTTTCTGAGCCTACTCCAGGTACATCCACCAAGAGCGGAGAGGGGATCTCAACTGAAGAAATTGTCGCATCACCAACGAGTAGCAAAACCCCTACAAAGAGTACAGAGATTTCAAGCCCTCCTCTAACACCTTCAGGTATCGAAACGGGAACAACAGCTGAAAAAACGATTTCTGAGACTACTCCGGTTACATCCTCCAAGAGCGGAGAGGGGACCTCAACTGAAGAAACTGCCCCATCACCCAGGAGTAGCAGAACCCCTACAAAGAGTACAGAGATTTCAAGCCCTCCTCTAACACCTTCAGGTATCGAAACGGGAACAACAGCTGAAAAAACGATTTCTGAGACTACTCCGGTTACATCCTCCAAGAGCGGAGAGGGGACCTCAACTGAAGAAACTGCCCCATCACCCAGGAGTAGCAGAACCCCTACAGGGAGTACAGAGATGTCAAGCCTTCCTCTAACACCTTCAGTTATCGAAACGGGAACAACAGCTGAAAAAACGATTTCTGAGACTACTCCGGGTACATCCACCAAGAGCGGAGAGGGGACCTCAACTGAAGAAACTGCCCCATCACCCACGAGTAGCAGATCCCCTACAGAGAGTATAGAGATGTCAAGCCCTCCTGTAACACCTTCAATTATCGAAACGGGAACAACAGCTGAACAAACGATTTCTCAGACTACTCCGGGTACATCCACCAAGAGTGGAGAGGGGACCTCAAGTGAAGAAACTGCCCCATCACCCTCGAGTAGCAGATCCCCTACAGAAAGTATAGAGATGTCAAGTCCTCCTCTAACACCTTCGGTTATCGAAACGGGAACAACAGCTGAACAAACGGTTTCTGAGCCTACTCCAGGTACATCTACCAAGAGCGGAGAGGGGACCTCAACTGAAGAATCTGCCCCATCACCCACGAGTAGCAGAACCCCTACAGAGAGTAAAGAGATGTCAAGCCCTCCTCTAACACCTTCAGTTATCGAAACGGGAACAACAGCTGAACAAACGGTTTCTGAGCCTACTCCAGGTACATCCACCAAGAGCGGAGAGGGGATCTCAACTGAAGAAATTGTCGCATCACCAACGAGTAGCAAAACCCCTACAAAGAGTACAGAGATTTCAAGCCCTCCTCTAACACCTTCAGGTATCGAAACGGGAACAACAGCTGAAAAAACGATTTCTGAGACTACTCCGGTTACATCCTCCAAGAGCGGAGAGGGGACCTCAACTGAAGAAACTGCCCCATCACCCAGGAGTAGCAGAACCCCTACAGGGAGTACAGAGATGTCAAGCCTTCCTCTAACACCTTCAGTTATCGAAACGGGAACAACAGCTGAAAAAACGATTTCTGAGACTACTCCGGGTACATCCACCAAGAGCGGAGAGGGGACCTCAACTGAAGAAACTGCCCCATCACCCACGAGTAGCAGATCCCCTACAGAGAGTATAGAGATGTCAAGCCCTCCTGTAACACCTTCAATTATCGAAACGGGAACAACAGCTGAACAAACGATTTCTCAGACTACTCCGGGTACATCCACCAAGAGTGGAGAGGGGACCTCAAGTGAAGAAACTGCCCCATCACCCTCGAGTAGCAGATCCCCTACAGAAAGTATAGAGATGTCAAGTCCTCCTCTAACACCTTCGGTTATCGAAACGGGAACAACAGCTGAACAAACGGTTTCTGAGCCTACTCCAGGTACATCTACCAAGAGCGGAGAGGGGACCTCAACTGAAGAATCTGCCCCATCACCCACGAGTAGCAGAACCCCTACAGAGAGTAAAGAGATGTCAAGCCCTCCTCTAACACCTTCAGTTATCGAAACGGGAACAACAGCTGAACAAACGGTTTCTGAGCCTACTCCAGGTACATCTACCAAGAGCGGAGAGGGGACCTCAACTGAAGAAACTTCCCCATCACCCACAAGTAGCAGAACTCCTAGAGAGAGTAAAGAGATGTCAAGCCCTCCTCTAACACCTTCAGTTATCGAAACGGAAGTAACAGTTAAACAAACAATTTCTGAGCCTACTCCAGGTACATCCACCAAGAGCGGAGAGGGGACCTCAACTGAAGAAACTGCCCCATCACCCACGATTAGTAGAACCCCTACAGAGAGTAAAGAGATGTCAAACCCTCCTCTAACACCTTCTGTTATCAAAACGGGAGCAACAGCTGAGCAAACGATTTCTGAGACTACTCCGGGTACATCCACCAAGAGCGGAGAGGGGACCTCACCTGAAGAAACTGCCCCATCATCCACGTGTAGCAGAACCCCCACAGAGAGTCCAGAGATGTCAAGCCCTCCTCTAACTCCTTCAGTTATTGAAACGGGAACAACAGCTGAAAAAACGATTTCTGAGACTACTCCGGGTACATCCACCAAGAGCGGAGAGGGGACCTCAAGTGAAGAAACTGCCCCATCACCCTCGAGTAGCAGATCCCCTACAGAAAGTATAGAGATGTCAAGTCCTCCTCTAACACCTTCGGTTATCGAAACGGGAACAACAGCTGAACAAACGGTTTCTGAGCCTACTCCAGGTACATCTACCAAGAGCGGAGAGGGGACCTCAACTGAAGAATCTGCCCCATCACCCACGAGTAGCAGAACCCCTACAGAGAGTAAAGAGATGTCAAGCCCTCCTCTAACACCTTCAGTTATCGAAACGGGAACAACAGCTGAACAAACGGTTTCTGAGCCTACTCCAGGTACATCTACCAAGAGCGGAGAGGGGACCTCAACTGAAGAAACTTCCCCATCACCCACAAGTAGCAGAACTCCTAGAGAGAGTAAAGAGATGTCAAGCCCTCCTCTAACACCTTCAGTTATCGAAACGGAAGTAACAGTTAAACAAACAATTTCTGAGCCTACTCCAGGTACATCCACCAAGAGCGGAGAGGGGACCTCAACTGAAGAAACTGCCCCATCACCCACGATTAGTAGAACCCCTACAGAGAGTAAAGAGATGTCAAACCCTCCTCTAACACCTTCTGTTATCAAAACGGGAGCAACAGCTGAGCAAACGATTTCTGAGACTACTCCGGGTACATCCACCAAGAGCGGAGAGGGGACCTCACCTGAAGAAACTGCCCCATCATCCACGTGTAGCAGAACCCCCACAGAGAGTCCAGAGATGTCAAGCCCTCCTCTAACTCCTTCAGTTATTGAAACGGGAACAACAGCTGAAAAAACGATTTCTGAGACTACTCCGGGTACATCCACCAAGAGCGGAGAGGGGACCTCAACTGAAGAAACTGCCCCATCACCCTCGAGTAGCAGATCCCCTACAGAGAGTATGGAGATGTCAAATCCTCCTCTAACACCTTCAGTTATTGAAACGGGAACAACAGCTGAACAAACGATTTCTGAGCCTACTCCAGGTACATCCACCAAGAGCGGAGAGGGGACCTCATCTGAAGAAACTGCCCCATCACTCAGGAGTAGCAGAACCCCTACAGAGAGTACAAAGATGTCAAGCCCTCCTCTAACACCTTTAGTTATCGAAACGGAAACAACAGCTGAACAAACGATTTCTGAGCCTACTACAGGTACATCCACCAAGAGCGGAGAGGGGATCTCAGCTGAAGAAACTGCCCCATCACTCAGGAGTAGCAGAACCCCTACAGAGAGTACAAAGATGTCAAGCCCTCCTCTAACACCTTCAGTTATCGAAACGGAAACAACAGCTGAACAAACGATTTCTGAGCGTACTCCAGGTACATCCACCAAGAGCGGAGAGGGGATCTCAACTGAAGAAATTGTCGCATCACCAACGAGTAGCAAAACCCCTACAGAGAGTACAGAGATGTCAAGCCCTCCTCTAACTCCTTCAGTTATTGAAACGGGAACAACAGCTGAAAAAACGATTTCTGAGACTACTCCGGGTACATCCACCAAGAGCGGAGAGGGGACCTCAACTGAAGAAACTGTCGCATCACCAAAGAGTAGCAGAACCCCTACAGAGAGTCCAGAGATGTCAAGCCCTCCTATAACACCTTCAGTTATCGAAACGGGAACAACAGCTGAACAAACGATTTCTGAGCCTACTCCAGGTACATCCACCAATAGCGGAGAGGGGACCTCATCTGAAGAAACTGCCCCATCACTCAGGAGTAGCAGAACCCCTACAGAGAGTACAAAGATGTCAAGCCCTCCTCTAACACCTTTAGTTATCGAAACGGAAACAACAGCTGAACAAACGATTTCTGAGCCTACTACAGGTACATCCACCAAGAGCGGAGAGGGGATCTCAGCTGAAGAAACTGCCCCATCACTCAGGAGTAGCAGAACCCCTACAGAGAGTACAAAGATGTCAAGCCCTCCTCTAACACCTTCAGTTATCGAAACGGAAACAACAGCTGAACAAACGATTTCTGAGCGTACTCCAGGTACATCCACCAAGAGCGGAGAGGGGATCCCAACTGAAGAAATTGTCGCATCACCAACGAGTAGCAAAACCCCTACAGAGAGTACAGAGATTTCAAGCCCTCCTCTAACACCTTCAGTTATCGAAACGGGAACAACTGCTGAAAAAACGATTTCTGAGACTACTCCGGTTACGTCCTCCAAGAGCGGAGAGGGGACCTCAACTGAAGAAACTGCCCCATCATCCACGAGTAGCAGAACCCCTACAGAGAGTACAGAGATGTCAAGCCCTCCTCTTACACCTTCAATTATCGAAACGGGAACAACAGCTGAAAAAACGATTTCTGAGACTACTCCGGGTACATCCACCAAGAGCGGAGAGGGGACCTCAACTGAAGAAACTGCCCCATCACCCTTGAGTAGCAGATCCCCTACAGAGAGTATGGAGATGTCAAATCCTCCTCTAACACCTTCAGTTATCGAAATGGGAACAACAGCTGAAAAAACTATTTCTGAGCCTACTCCAGGTACATCCACCAAGAGAGGAAAAGAGTCCTCCACTGAAGAAACTGCCCCATCACCCAGGAGTAGCAGAACCCCTACAGAGAGTACAGAGATGTCCAGCCCTCCTCTAACACCTTCAGTTATCGAAACGGGAACAACAGCTGAACAAACGGTTTCTGAGCCTACTCCAGGTACATCTACCAAGAGCGGAGAGGGGACCTCAACTGAAGAATCTGCCCCATCACCCATGAGTAGCAGAACCCCTACAGAGAGTAAAGAGATGTCAAGCCCTCCTCTAATACCTTCAGTTATCGAAACGGGAACAACAGCTGAACAAACGGTTTCTGAGCCTACTCCAGGTACATCTACCAAGAGCGGAGAGGGGAACTCAACTGAAGAAACTTCCCCATCACCCACGAGTAGCAGAACTCCTAGAGAGAGTAAAGAGATGTCAAGCCCTCCTCTAACACCTTCAGTTATCGAAAGGGAAGTAACAGTTAAACAAACAATTTCTGAGCCTACTCCAGGTACATCCACCAAGAGCGGAGAGGGGACCTCAACTGAAGAAACTGCCCCACCACCCACGAGTAGTAGAACCCCCACAGAGAGTCCAGAGATGTCAAGCCCTCCTCTAACTCCTTCAGTTATTGAAACGGGAACAACAGCTGAAAAAACGATTTCTGAGACTACTCCGGGTACATCCACCAAGAGCGGAGAGGGGATCTCAGCTGAAGAAATTGTCGCATCACCAACGAGTAGCAAAACCCCTACAGAGAGTACAGAGATGTCAAGCCCTCCTCTAACACCTTCAATTATCGAAACGGGAACAACAGCTGAAAAAACGATTTCTGAGACTACTCCGGGTACATCCACCAAGAGCGGAGAGGGGACCTCAACTGAAGAAACTGCCCCATCACCCTTGAGTAGCAGATCCCCTAAAGAGAGTATGGAGATGTCAAATCCTCCTCTAACACCTTCAGTTATCGAAACGGGAACAACAGCTGAAAAAACTATTTCTGAGTCTATTCCAGGTACATCCACCAAGAGCGGAGAGGGGACCTCATCTGAAGAATCTGCCCCATCACCCTCGAGTAACAGATCCCCTACAGAGAGTATAGAGATGTCAAGTCCTTCTCTAACACCTTCAGTTATCGAAACGGGAACAACAGCTGAACAAACGGTTTCTGAGCCTACTCCAGGTACATCTACCAAGAGCGGAGAGGGGACCTCAACTGAAGAAACTGCCCCATCACTCAGGAGTAGCAGAACCCCTACAGAGAGTACAGAGATGTCAAGCCCTCCTCTAACACCTTCAGTTATCGAAACGGGAACAATAACTGAACAAACGGTTTCTGAGCCTACTTCAGGTACATCTACCAAGAGCGGAGAGGGGACCTCAACTGAAGAAACTGCCCCATCACCCACGAGTAACAGAACCCCTACAGAGAGTAAAGAGATGTCAAGTCCTCCTCTCACACCTTCAGTTATCGAAACGGGAACAACAGCTGAACAAACGATTTCTCATACTACTCCGGGTACATCCACCAAGAGCGGAGAGGGGACATCAAGTGAAGAAACTGCCCCATCACCCACGAGTAGCAGAACTCCTAGAGAGAGTAAAGAGATGTCAAGCCCTCCTCTAAAACCTTCAGTTATCGAAACGGAAGTAACAGTTAAACAAACAATTTCTGAGCCTACTCCAGGTACATCCACCAAGAGCGGAGAGGGGACCTCAACTGAAGAAACTGCCCCATCACCCATGAGTAGCAGAACCCCAACAGAGAGTACAGACATGTCAATCCCTACTCTAACACGTTCCGTTATCGAAACGGGAACAACAGCTGAACAAACGGTTTCTGAGCGTATTCCAGGTACCTCCACCAAGAGCGGAGAGGGGACCTCAACTGAAGAAACTGCCCGATCAACCACAAGTAGCAGAAGCGCTACAGAGAGTAAAGAGATGTCAAGCCCTCCTCTAACACCTTCAGTTATTGAAACGGGAACAACAGCTGAACAAACGAATTCTGAGCCTACTCCAGGTACATCCACCAAGAGCGGAGAGGGGACCTCATCTGAAGAATCTGCCCCATCATCCACGAGTAGAAGAACCCCTACAGAGAGTAAAGAGATGTCAAGCCCTCCTCTAACACCTTCAGTTATCGAAACGGGAAGAACAACTGAACAAACGATTTCTGAGACTTCTCCAGGTACATCCACCAAGAGCAGAGAGGGGAACTCAACTGAAGAAACTGCCCCATCACCCACGAGTAGCAGAACCACTACAGAGAGTACAGAGATGTCAAGCCCTCCTCCATCACCTTCAGTTATTGAAACGGGAAGAACAGCTGAAAAAACGATTTCTGAGACTACTCCGGGTACATCCACCAAGAGCGGAGAGGGGACCTCAACTGAAGAAACTTTCGCATCACCAAAGAGTAGCAGAACCCCTACAGAGAGTCCAGAGATGTCAAGCCCTCCTATAACACCTTCAGTTATCGAAACGGGAACAACAGCTGAACAAACGATTTCTGAGCCTACTCCAGGTACATCCACCAATAGCGGAGAGGGGACCTCATCTGAAGAAACTGCCCCATCACTCAGGAGTAGCAGAACCCCTACAGAGAGTACAAAGATGTTAAGCCCTCCTCTAACACCTTTAGTTATCGAAACGGAAACAACAGCTGAACAAACGATTTCTGAGCCTACTACAGGTACATCCACCAAGAGCGGAGAGGGGATCTCAGCTGAAGAAACTGCCCCATCACTCAGGAGTAGCAGAACCCCTACAGAGAGTACAAAGATGTCAAGCCCTCCTCTAACACCTTCAGTTATCGAAACGGAAACAACAGCTGAACAAACGATTTCTGAGCGTACTCCAGGTACATCCACCAAGAGCGGAGAGGGGATCCCAACTGAAGAAATTGTCGCATCACCAACGAGTAGCAAAACCCCTACAGAGAGTACAGAGATTTCAAGCCCTCCTCTAACACCTTCAGTTATCGAAACGGGAACAACAGCTGAAAAAACGATTTCTGAGACTTCTCCGGTTATATCCTCCAAGAGCGGAGAGGGGACCTCAACTGAAGAAAGTGCCCCATCATCCACGAGTAGCAGAACCCCTACAGAGAGTACAGAGATGTCAAGCCCTCCTCTAACACCTTCAATTATTGAAACGGGAACAACAGCTGAAAAAACGATTTCTGAGACTACTCCGGGTACATCCACCAAGAGCGGAGAGGGGACCTCAACTGAAGAAACTGCCCCATCACCCTTGAGTAGCAGATCCCCTAAAGAGAGTATGGAGATGTCAAATGCTCCTCTAACACCTTCAGTTATCGAAACGGGAACAACAGCTGAAAAAACTATTTCTGAGTCTATTCCAGGTACATCCACCAAGAGCGGAGAGGGGACCTCAACTGAAGAATCTGCCCCATCACCCTCGAGTAGCAGATCCCCTACAGAGAGTATAGAGATGTCAAGTCCTCCTCTAACACCTTCAGTTATCGAAACGGGAACAACAGCTCAACAAACGGTTTCTGAGCCTACTCCAGGTACATCTACCAAGAGCGGAGAGGGGACCTCAACTGAAGAAACTGCCCCATCACCCACGAGTAGCAGAACCCCTACAGAGAGTACAGAGATGTCAAGCCCTCCTCTAACACCTTCAGTTATCGAAACGGGAACAATAGCTGAACAAACGGTTTCTGAGCGTATTCCAGGTACCTCCACCAAGAGCGGAGAGGGGACCTCAACTGAAGAAACTGCCGCATCACCCACGAGTAGCAGAATCCCTACAGAGAGTAAAGAGATGTCAAGCCCTCCTCTAACACCTTCAGTTATTGAAACGGGAACAACAGCTGAACAAACGATTTCTGAGTCTACTCCAGGTACATCCACCAAGAGCGGAGAGGGGACCTCATCTGAAGAATCTGCCACATCATCCACGAGTAGCAGAACCCCTACAGAGAGTAAAGAGATATCAAGCCCTCCTCTAATACCTTCAGTTATCGAAACGGGAACAACAGCTGAACAAACGGTTTCTGAGCCTACTCCAGGTACATCTACCAAGAGCGGAGAGGGGACCTCAACTGAAGAAACTGCCCCATCACTCAGGAGTAGCAGAACCCCTACAGAGAGTACAGAGATGTCAAGCCCTCCTCTAACACCTTCAGTTATCGAAACGGGAACAATAACTGAACAAACGGTTTCTGAGCCTACTTCAGGTACATCTACCAAGAGCGGAGAGGGGACCTCAACTGAAGAAACTGCCCCATCACCCACGAGTAACAGAACCCCTACAGAGAGTAAAGAGATGTCAAGTCCTCCTCTCACACCTTCAGTTATCGAAACGGGAACAACAGCTGAACAAACGATTTCTCATACTACTCCGGGTACATCCACCAAGAGCGGAGAGGGGACATCAAGTGAAGAAACTGCCCCATCACCCACGAGTAGCAGAACTCCTAGAGAGAGTAAAGAGATGTCAAGCCCTCCTCTAAAACCTTCAGTTATCGAAACGGAAGTAACAGTTAAACAAACAATTTCTGAGCCTACTCCAGGTACATCCACCAAGAGCGGAGAGGGGACCTCAACTGAAGAAACTGCCCCATCATCCATGAGTAGCAGAACCCCAACAGAGAGTACAGACATGTCAATCCCTACTCTAACACGTTCCGTTATCGAAACGGGAACAACAGCTGAACAAACGGTTTCTGAGCGTATTCCAGGTACCTCCACCAAGAGCGGAGAGGGGACCTCAACTGAAGAAACTGCCCGATCAACCACAAGTAGCAGAAGCGCTACAGAGAGTAAAGAGATGTCAAGCCCTCCTCTAACACCTTCAGTTATTGAAACGGGAACAACAGCTGAACAAACGAATTCTGAGCCTACTCCAGGTACATCCACCAAGAGCGGAGAGGGGACCTCATCTGAAGAATCTGCCCCATCATCCACGAGTAGAAGAACCCCTACAGAGAGTAAAGAGATGTCAAGCCCTCCTCTAACACCTTCAGTTATCGAAACGGGAAGAACAACTGAACAAACGATTTCTGAGACTTCTCCAGGTACATCCACCAAGAGCAGAGAGGGGAACTCAACTGAAGAAACTGCCCCATCACCCACGAGTAGCAGAACCACTACAGAGAGTACAGAGATGTCAAGCCCTCCTCCATCACCTTCAGTTATTGAAACGGGAAGAACAGCTGAAAAAACGATTTCTGAGACTACTCCGGGTACATCCACCAAGAGCGGAGAGGGGACCTCAACTGAAGAAACTTTCGCATCACCAAAGAGTAGCAGAACCCCTACAGAGAGTCCAGAGATGTCAAGCCCTCCTATAACACCTTCAGTTATCGAAACGGGAACAACAGCTGAACAAACGATTTCTGAGCCTACTCCAGGTACATCCACCAATAGCGGAGAGGGGACCTCATCTGAAGAAACTGCCCCATCACTCAGGAGTAGCAGAACCCCTACAGAGAGTACAAAGATGTTAAGCCCTCCTCTAACACCTTTAGTTATCGAAACGGAAACAACAGCTGAACAAACGATTTCTGAGCCTACTACAGGTACATCCACCAAGAGCGGAGAGGGGATCTCAGCTGAAGAAACTGCCCCATCACTCAGGAGTAGCAGAACCCCTACAGAGAGTACAAAGATGTCAAGCCCTCCTCTAACACCTTCAGTTATCGAAACGGAAACAACAGCTGAACAAACGATTTCTGAGCGTACTCCAGGTACATCCACCAAGAGCGGAGAGGGGATCCCAACTGAAGAAATTGTCGCATCACCAACGAGTAGCAAAACCCCTACAGAGAGTACAGAGATTTCAAGCCCTCCTCTAACACCTTCAGTTATCGAAACGGGAACAACAGCTGAAAAAACGATTTCTGAGACTACTCCGGTTATATCCTCCAAGAGCGGAGAGGGGACCTCAACTGAAGAAAGTGCCCCATCATCCACGAGTAGCAGAACCCCTACAGAGAGTACAGAGATGTCAAGCCCTCCTCTAACACCTTCAATTATCGAAACGGGAACAACAGCTGAAAAAACGATTTCTGAGACTACTCCGGGTACATCCACCAAGAGCGGAGAGGGGACCTCAACTGAAGAAACTGCCCCATCACCCTTGAGTAGCAGATCCCCTAAAGAGAGTATGGAGATGTCAAATGCTCCTCTAACGCCTTCAGTTATCGAAACGGGAACAACAGCTGAAAAAACTATTTCTGAGTCTATTCCAGGTACATCCACCAAGAGCGGAGAGGGGACCTCATCTGAAGAATCTGCCCCATCACCCTCGAGTAGCAGATCCCCTACAGAGAGTATAGAGATGTCAAGTCCTCCTCTAACACCTTCAGTTATCGAAACGGGAACAACAGCTGAACAAACGGTTTCTGAGCCTACTCCAGGTACATCTACCAAGAGCGGAGAGGGGACCTCAACTGAAGAAACTGCCCCATCACCCACGAGTAGCAGAACCCCTACAGAGAGTACAGAGATGTCAAGCCCTCCTCTAACACCTTCAGTTATCGAAACGGGAACAATAGCTGAACAAACGGTTTCTGAGCGTATTCCAGGTACCTCCACCAAGAGCGGAGAGGGGACCTCAACTGAAGAAACTGCCGCATCACCCACGAGTAGCAGAACCCCTACAGAGAGTAAAGAGATGTCAAGCCCTCCTCTAACACCTTCAGTTATTGAAACGGGAACAACAGCTGAACAAACGATTTCTGAGTCTACTCCAGGTACATCCACCAAGAGCGGAGAGGGGACCTCATCTGAAGAATCTGCCACATCATCCACGAGTAGCAGAACCCCTACAGAGAGTAAAGAGATATCAAGCCCTCCTCTAATACCTTCAGTTATCGAAACGGGAACAACAGCTGAACAAACGATTTCTGAGCCTACTACAGGTACATCCACCAAGAGCGGAGAGGGGATTTCAGCTGAAGAAACTGCCCCATCACTCAGGAGTAGCAGAACCCCTACAGAGAGTACAAAGATGTCAAGCCCTCCTCTAACACCTTCAGTTATCGAAACGGAAACAACAGCTGAACAAACGATTTCTGAGCGTACTCCAGGTACATCCACCAAGAGCGGAGAGGGGATCTCAACTGAAGAAATTGTCGCATCACCAACGAGTAGCAAAACCCCTACAGAGAGTACAGAGATGTCAAGCCCTCCTCTAACTCCTTCAGTTATTGAAACGGGAACAACAGCTGAAAAAACGATTTCTGAGACTACTCCGGGTACATCCACCAAGAGCGGAGAGGGGACCTCAACTGAAGAAACTGTCGCATCACCAAAGAGTAGCAGAACCCCTACAGAGAGTCCAGAGATGTCAAGCCCTCCTATAACACCTTCAGTTATCGAAACGGGAACAACAGCTGAACAAACGATTTCTGAGCCTACTCCAGGTACATCCACCAATAGCGGAGAGGGGACCTCATCTGAAGAAACTGCCCATCACTCAGGAGTAGCAGAACCCTTACAGAGAGTACAAAGATGTCAAGCCCTCCTCTAACACCTTTAGTTATCGAAACGGAAACAACAGCTGAACAAACGATTTCTGAGCCTACTACAGGTACATCCACCAAGAGCGGAGAGGGTATCTCAGCTGAAGAAACTGCCCCATCACTCAGGAGTAGCAGAACCCCTACAGAGAGTACAAAGATGTCAAGCCCTCCTCTAACACCTTCAGTTATCGAAACGGAAACAACAGCTGAACAAACGATTTCTGAGCGTACTCCAGGTACATCCACCAAGAGCGGAGAGGGGATCCCAACTGAAGAAATTGTCGCATCACCAACGAGTAGCAAAACCCCTACAGAGAGTACAGAGATTTCAAGCCCTCCTCTAACACCTTCAGTTATCGAAACGGGAACAACTGCTGAAAAAACGATTTCTGAGACTACTCCGGTTACATCCTCCAAGAGCGGAGAGGGGACCTCAACTGAAGAAACTGCCCCATCATCCACGAGTAGCAGAACCCCTACAGAGAGTACAGAGATGTCAAGCCCTCCTCTTACACCTTCAATTATCGAAACGGGAACAACAGCTGAAAAAACGATTTCTGAGACTACTCCGGGTACATCCACCAAGAGCGGAGAGGGGACCTCAACTGAAGAAACTGCCCCATCACCCTTGAGTAGCAGATCCCCTACAGAGAGTATGGAGATGTCAAATCCTCCTCTAACACCTTCAGTTATCGAAACGGGAACAACAGCTGAAAAAACTATTTCTGAGCCTACTCCAGGTACATCCACCAAGAGAGGAAAAGAGTCCTCCACTGAAGAAACTGCCCCATCACCCAGGAGTAGCAGAACCCCTACAGAGAGTACAGAGATGTCCAGCCCTCCTCTAACACCTTCAGTTATCGAAACGGGAACAACAGCTGAACAAACGGTTTCTGAGCCTACTCCAGGTACATCTACCAAGAGCGGAGAGGGGACCTCAACTGAAGAATCTGCCCCATCACCCATGAGTAGCAGAACCCCTACAGAGAGTAAAGAGATGTCAAGCCCTCCTCTAATACCTTCAGTTATCGAAACGGGAACAACAGCTGAACAAACGGTTTCTGAGCCTACTCCAGGTACATCTACCAAGAGCGGAGAGGGGACCTCAACTGAAGAAACTTCCCCATCACCCACGAGTAGCAGAACTCCTAGAGAGAGTAAAGAGATGTCAAGCCCTCCTCTAACACCTTCAGTTATCGAAAGGGAAGTAACAGTTAAACAAACAATTTCTGAGCCTACTCCAGGTACATCCACCAAGAGTGGAGAGGGGACCTCAACTGAAGAAACTGCCCCACCACCCACGAGTAGTAGAACCCCCACAGAGAGTCCAGAGATGTCAAGCCCTCCTCTAACTCCTTCAGTTATTGAAACGGGAACAACATCTGAAAAAACGATTTCTGAGACTACTCCGGGTACATCCACCAAGAGCGGAGAGGGGACCTCAACTGAAGAAACTGTCGCATCACCAAAGAGTAGCAGAACCCCTACAGAGAGTCCAGAGATGTCAAGCCCTCCTATAACACCTTCAGTTATCGAAACGGGAACAACAGCTGAACAAACGATTTCTGAGCCTACTCCAGGTACATCCACCAAGAGCGGAGAGGGGATCTCAGCTGAAGAAATTGTCGCATCACCAACGAGTAGCAAAACCCCTACAGAGAGTACAGAGATGTCAAGCCCTCCTCTAACACCTTCAATTATCGAAACGGGAACAACAGCTGAAAAAACGATTTCTGAGACTACTCCGGGTACATCCACCAAGAGCGGAGAGGGGACCTCAACTGAAGAAACTGCCCCATCACCCTTGAGTAGCAGATCCCCTAAAGAGAGTATGGAGATGTCAAATCCTCCTCTAACACCTTCAGTTATCGAAACGGGAACAACAGCTGAAAAAACTATTTCTGAGTCTATTCCAGGTACATCCACCAAGAGCGGAGAGGGGACCTCATCTGAAGAATCTGCCCCATCACCCTCGAGTAGCAGATCCCCTACAGAGAGTATAGAGATGTCAAGTCCTCCTCTAACACCTTCAGTTATCGAAACGGGAACAACAGCTGAACAAACGGTTTCTGAGCCTACTCCAGGTACATCTACCAAGAGCGGAGAGGGGACCTCAACTGAAGAAACTGCCCCATCACCCACGAGTAGCAGAACCCCTACAGAGAGTACAGAGATGTCAAGCCCTCCTCTAACACCTTCAGTTATCGAAACGGGAACAATAGCTGAACAAACGGTTTCTGAGCGTATTCCAGGTACCTCCACCAAGAGCGGAGAGGGGACCTCAACTGAAGAAACTGCCGCATCACCCACGAGTAGCAGAACCCCTACAGAGAGTAAAGAGATGTCAAGCCCTCCTCTAACACCTTCAGTTATTGAAACGGGAACAACAGCTGAACAAACGATTTCTGAGCCTACTCCAGGTACATCCACCAAGAGCGGAGAGGGGACCTCATCTGAAGAATCTGCCACATCATCCACGAGTAGCAGAACACCTACAGAGAGTACAGAGATGTCAAGCCCTCCTCTAACACCTTCAGTTATCGAAACGGGAACAACAGTTGAAAAAAAGATTTCTGAGACAACTCCAGGTACATCCACCAAGAGCGGAGAGGGGACCTCAACTGAAGAAACTGCCCCATCACCCACGAGTAGCAGATTCCCTACAGAGAGTAGAGAGATGTCAAGCCCTGCTCTAACACCTTCAGTTATCGAAACGGGAACAATAACTGAACAAACAGTTTCTGAGCCTATTCCAGGTACATCCACCAAGAGCGGAGAGGGGTCCTCAACTGAAGAAACTGCCCCATCACCCACGAGTAGCAGAACCCATACAGAGAGTACAGAGATGTCAAGCCCTCCTCCAACACCTTCAGTTATCGAAACGGGAACAATAACTGAACAAACGGTTTCTGAGCCTACTTCAGGTACATCTACCAAGAGCGGAGAGGGGACCTCAACTGAAGAAACTGCCCCATCACCCACGAGTAGCAGAACCCCTACAGAGAGTAAAGAGATGTCAAGTCCTCCTCTCACACCTTCAGTTATCGAAACGGGAACAACAGCTGAACAAACGATTTCTCAGACTACTCCGGGTACATCCACCAAGAGCGGAGAGGGGACATCAAGTGAAGAAACTGCCCCATCACCCACGAGTAGCAGAACTCCTAGAGAGAGTAAAGAGATGTCAAGCCCTCCTCTAAAACCTTCAGTTATCGAAACGGAAGTAACAGTTAAACAAACAATTTCTGAGCCTACTCCAGGTACATCCACCAAGAGCGGAGAGGGGACCTCAACTGAAGAAACTGCCCCATCACCCACGAGTAGCAGAACCCCAACAGAGAGTACAGACATGTCAATCCCTACTCTAACACGTTCCGTTATCGAAACGAGAACAACAGCTGAACAAACGGTTTCTGAGCGTATTCGAGGTACCTCCACCAAGAGCGGAGAGGGGACCTCAACTGAAGAAACTGCCCGATCAACCACAAGTAGCAGAAGCGCTACAGAGAGTAAAGAGATGTCAAGCTCTCCTCTAACACCTTCAGTTATTGAAACGGGAACAACAGCTGAACAAACGAATTCTGAGCCTACTCCAGGTACATCCACCAAGAGCGGAGAGGGGACCTCATCTGAAGAATCTGCCCCATCATCCACGAGTAGAAGAACCCCTACAGAGAGTAAAGAGATGTCAAGCCCTCCTCTAACACCTTCAGTTATTGAAACGGGAAGAACAACTGAACAAACGATTTCTGAGACTTCTCCAGGTACATCCACCAAGAGCAGAGAGGGGAACTCAACTGAAGAAACTGCCCCATCACCCACGAGTAGCAGAACCACTACAGAGAGTAAAGAGATGTCAAGCCCTCCTCCATCACCTTCAGTTATTGAAACGGGAACAACAGCTGAAAAAACGATTTCTGAGACTACTCCGGGTACATCCACCAAGAGCGGAGAGGGGACCTCAACTGAAGAAACTTTCGCATCACCAAAGAGTAGCAGAACCCCTACAGAGAGTCCAGAGATGTCAAGCCCTCCTATAACACCTTCAGTTATCGAAACGGGAACAACAGCTGAACAAACGATTTCTGAGCCTACTCCAGGTACATCCACCAATAGCGGAGAGGGGACCTCATCTGAAGAAACTGCCCCATCACTCAGGAGTAGCAGAACCCCTACAGAGAGTACAAAGATGTTAAGCCCTCCTCTAACACCTTCAGTTATCGAAACGGAAACAACAGCTGAACAAACGATTTCTGAGCCTACTACAGGTACATCCACCAAGAGCGGAGAGGGGATCTCAGCTGAAGAAACTGCCCCATCACTCAGGAGTAGCAGAACCCCTACAGAGAGTACAAAGATGTCAAGCCCTCCTCTAACACCTTCAGTTATCGAAACGGAAACAACAGCTGAACAAACGATTTCTGAGCGTACTCCAGGTACATCCACCAAGAGCGGAGAGGGGATCCCAACTGAAGAAATTGTTCCATCACCAACGAGTAGCAAAACCCCTACAGAGAGTACAGAGATTTCAAGCCCTCCTCTAACACCTTCAGTTATCGAAACGGGAACAACTGCTGAAAAAACGATTTCTGAGACTACTCCGGTTACATCCTCCAAGAGCGGAGAGGGGACCTCAACTGAAGAAACTGCCCCATCATCCACGAGTAGCAGAACCCCTACAGACAGTACAGAGATGTCAAGCCCTCCTCTTACACCTTCAATTATCGAAACGGGAACAACAGCTGAAAAAACGATTTCTGAGACTACTCCGGTTATATCCTCCAAGAGCGGAGAGGGGACCTCAACTGAAGAAAGTGCCCCATCATCCACGAGTAGCAGAACCCCTACAGAGAGTACAGAGATGTCAAGCCCTCCTCTAACACCTTCAATTATCGAAACGGGAACAACAGCTGAAAAAACGATTTCTGAGACTACTCCGGGTACATCCACCAAGAGCGGAGAGGGGACCTCAACTGAAGAAACTGCCCCATCACCCTTGAGTAGCAGATCCCCTAAAGAGACTATGGAGATGTCAAATGCTCCTCTAACACCTTCAGTTATCGAAACGGGAACAACAGCTGAAAAAACTATTTCTGAGTCTATTCCAGGTACATCCACCAAGAGCGGAGAGGGGACCTCATCTGAAGAATCTGCCCCATCACCCTCGAGTAGCAGATCCCCTACAGAGAGTATAGAGATGTCAAGTCCTCCTCTAACACCTTCAGTTATCGAAACGGGAACAACAGCTGAACAAACGGTTTCTGAGCCTACTCCAGGTACATCTACCAAGAGCGGAGAGGGGACCTCAACTGAAGAAACTGCCCCATCACCCACGAGTAGCATAACCCCTACAGAGAGTACAGAGATGTCAAGCCCTCCTCTAACACCTTCAGTTATCGAAACGGGAACAATAGCTGAACAAACGGTTTCTGAGCGTATTCCAGGTACCTCCACCAAGAGCGGAGAGGGGACCTCAACTGAAGAAACTGCCGCATCACCCACGAGTAGCAGAACCCCTACAGAGAGTAAAGAGATGTCAAGCCCTCCTCTAACACCTTCAGTTATTGAAACGGGAACAACACCTGAACAAACGATTTCTGAGTCTACTCCAGGTACATCCACCAAGAGCGGAGAGGGGACCTCATCTGAAGAATCTGCCACATCATCCACGAGTAGCAGAACCCCTACAGAGAGTAAAGAGATATCAAGCCCTCCTCTAACACCTTCAGTTATCGAAACGGGAAGAACAACTGAACAAAGGATTTCTGAGACTTCTCCAGGTACATCCATCAAGAGCAGAGAGAGGAACTCAACTGAAGAAACTGCCCCATCACCCACGAGTAGCAGAACCACTACAGAGAGTATAGAGATGTCAAGCCCTCCTCTAACACCTTCAGTTATCGAAACGGGAACAACAGTTGAAAAAAAGATTTCTGAGACTACTCCAGGTACATCCACCAAGAGCGGAGAGGGGACCTCAACTGAAGAAACTGCCCCATCACCCACGAGTAGCAGATCCCCTACAGAGAGAACAGAGATGTCAAGTCCCCCTCTCACACCTTCAGTTATCGAAACGGGAACAACAGCTGAACAAACGATTTCTGAGACTACTCCGGGTACATCCACCAAGAGCGGAGAGGGGACCTCAACTGAAGAAACTGTCGCATCACCAAAGAGTAGCAGAACCCCTACAGAGAGTCCAGAGATGTCAAGCCCTCCTATAACACCTTCAGTTATCGAAACGGGAACAACAGCTGAACAAACGATTTCTGAGCCTACTCCAGGTACATCCACCAATAGCGGAGAGGGGACCTCATCTGAAGAAACTGCCCCATCACTCAGGAGTAGCAGAACCCCTACAGAGAGTACAAAGATGTCAAGCCCTCCTCTAACACCTTTAGTTATCGAAACGGAAACAACAGCTGAACAAACGATTTCTGAGCCTACTACAGGTACATCCACCAAGAGCGGAGAGGGGATCTCAGCTGAGGAAACTGCCCCATCACTCAGGAGTAGCAGAACCCCTACAGAGAGTACAAAGATGTCAAGCCCTCCTCTAACACCTTCAGTTATCGAAACGGAAACAACAGCTGAACAAACGATTTCTGAGCCTACTACAGGTACATCCACCAAGAGCGGAGAGGGGATCCCAACTGAAGAAATTGTCGCATCACCAACGAGTAGCAAAACCCCTACAGAGAGTACAGAGATTTCAAGCCCTCCTCTAACAACTTCAGTTATCGAAACGGGAACAACTGCTGAAAAAACGATTTCTGAGACTACTCCGGTTACATCCTCCAAGAGCGGAGAGGGGACCTCAACTGAAGAAACTGCCCCATCATCCACGAGTAGCAGAACCCCTACAGACAGTACAGAGATGTCAAGCCCTCCTCTTACACCTTCAATTATCGAAACGGGAACAACAGCTGAAAAAACGATTTCTGAGACTACTCCGGGTACATCCACCAAGAGCGGAGAGGGGACCTCAACTGAAGAAACTGCCCCATCACCCTTGAGTAGCAGATCCCCTACAGAGAGTATGGAGATGTCAAATCCTCCTCTAACACCTTCAGTTATCGAAACGGGAACAACAGCTGAAAAAACTATTTCTGAGCCTACTCCAGGTACATCCACCAAGAGAGGAAAAGAGTCCTCCACTGAAGAAACTGCCCCATCACCCAGGAGTAGCAGAACCCCTACAGAGAGTACAGAGATGTCCAGCCCTCCTCTAACACCTTCAGTTATCGAAACGGGAACAACAGCTGAACAAACGGTTTCTGAGCCTACTCCAGGTACATCTACCAAGAGCGGAGAGGGGACCTCAACTGAAGAATCTGCCCCATCACCCATGAGTAGCAGAACCCCTACAGAGAGTAAAGAGATGTCAAGCCCTCCTCTAATACCTTCAGTTATCGAAACGGGAACAACAGCTGAAAAAACTATTTCTGAGTCTATTCCAGGTACATCCACCAAGAGCGGAGAGGGGACCTCATCAGAAGAATCTGCCCCATCACCCTCGAGTAGCAGATCCCCTACAGAGAGTATAGAGATGTCAAGTCCTCCTCTAACACCTTCAGTTATCGAAACGGGAACAACAGCTGAACAAACGGTTTCTGAGCCTACTCCAGGTACATCTACCAAGAGCGGAGAGGGGACCTCAACTGAAGAAACTGCCCCATCACCCACGAGTAGCAGAACCCCTACAGAGAGTACAGAGATGTCAAGCCCTCCTCTAACACCTCCAGTTATCGAAACGGGAACAATAGCTGAACAAACGGTTTCTGAGCGTATTCCAGGTACCTCCACCAAGAGCGGAGAGGGGACCTCAACTGAAGAAACTGCCGCATCACCCACGAGTAGCAGAACCCCTACAGAGAGTAAAGAGATGTCAAGCCCTCCTCTAATACCTTCAGTTATCGAAACGGGAACAACAGCTGAACAAACGGTTTCTGAGCCTACTCCAGGTACATCTACCAAGAGCGGAGAGGGGACCTCAACTGAAGAAACTTCCCCATCACCCACGAGTAGCAGAACTCCTAGAGAGAGTAAAGAGATGTCAAGCCCTCCTCTCACACCTTCAGTTATCGAAAGGGAAGTAACAGTTAAACAAACAATTTCTGAGCCTACTCCAGGTACATCCACCAAGAGCGGAGAGGGGACCTCAACTGAAGAAACTGCCCCACCACCCACGAGTAGTAGAACCCCCACAGAGAGTCCAGAGATGTCAAGCCCTCCTCTAACTCCTTCAGTTATTGAAACGGGAACAACATCTGAAAAAACGATTTCTGAGACTACTCCGGGTACATCCACCAAGAGCGGAGAGGGGACCTCAACTGAAGAAACTGTCGCATCACCAAAGAGTAGCAGAACCCCTACAGAGAGTCCAGAGATGTCAAGCCCTCCTATAACACCTTCAGTTATCGAAACGGGAACAACAGCTGAACAAACGATTTCTGAGCCTACTCCAGGTACATCCACCAAGAGCGGAGAGGGGATCTCAGCTGAAGAAATTGTCGCATCACCAACGAGTAGCAAAACCCCTACAGAGAGTACAGAGATGTCAAGCCCTCCTCTAACACCTTCAGTTATCGAAACGGGAACAACAGCTGAAAAAACGATTTCTGAGACTACTCCGGGTACATCCACCAAGAGCGGAGAAGGGACCTCAACTGAAGAAACTGCCCCATCACCCTTGAGTAGCAGATCCCCTAAAGAGAGTATGGAGATGTCAAATCCTCCTCTAACACCTTCAGTTATCGAAACGGGAACAACAGCTGAAAAAACTATTTCTGAGTCTATTCCAGGTACATCCACCAAGAGCGGAGAGGGGACCTCATCTGAAGAGTCTGCCCCATCACCCTCGAGTAGCAGATCCCCTACAGAGAGTATAGAGATGTCAAGTCCTCCTCTAACACCTTCAGTTATCGAAACGGGAACAATAGCTGAACAAACGGTTTCTGAGCGTATTCCAGGTACCTCCACCAAGAGCGGAGAGGGGACCTCAACTGAAGAAACTGCCGCATCACCCACGAGTAGCAGAACCCCTACAGAGAGTAAAGAGATGTCAAGCCCTCCTCTAACACCTTCAGTTATTGAAACGGGAACAACAGCTGAACAAACGATTTCTGAGCCTACTCCAGGTACATCCACCAAGAGCGGAGAGGGGACCTCATCTGAAGAATCTGCCACATCATCCACGAGTAGCAGAACACCTACAGAGAGTACAGAGATGTCAAGCCCTCCTCTAACACCTTCAGTTATCGAAACGGGAACAACAGTTGAAAAAAAGATTTCTGAGACAACTCCAGGTACATCCACCAAGAGCGGAGAGGGGACCTCAACTGAAGAAACTGCCCCATCACCCACGAGTAGCAGATTCCCTACAGAGAGTACAGAGATGTCAAGCCCTGCTCTAACACCTTCAGTTATCGAAACGGGAACAATAACTGAACAAACAGTTTCTGAGCCTATTCCAGGTACATCCACCAAGAGCGGAGAGGGGTCCTCAACTGAAGAAACTGCCCCATCACCCACGAGTAGCAGAACCCATACAGAGAGTACAGAGATGTCAAGCCCTCCTCCAACACCTTCAGTTATCGAAACGGGAACAATAACTGAACAAACGGTTTCTGAGCCTACTTCAGGTACATCTACCAAGAGCGGAGAGGGGACCTCAACTGAAGAAACTGCCCCATCACCCACGAGTAGCAGAACCCCTACAGAGAGTAAAGGGATGTCAAGTCCTCCTCTCACACCTTCAGTTATCGAAACGGGAACAACAGCTGAACAAACGATTTCTCAGACTACTCCGGGTACATCCACCAAGAGCGGAGAGGGGACATCAAGTGAAGAAACTGCCCCATCACCCACGAGTAGCAGAACTCCTAGAGAGAGTAAAGAGATGTCAAGCCCTCCTCTAAAACCTTCAGTTATCGAAACGGAAGTAACAGTTAAACAAACAATTTCTGAGCCTACTCCAGGTACATCCACCAAGAGCGGAGAGGGGACCTCAACTGAAGAAACTGCCCCATCACCCACGAGTAGCAGAACCCCAACAGAGAGTACAGACATGTCAATCCCTACTCTAACACGTTCCGTTATCGAAACAGGAACAACAGCTGAACAAACGGTTTCTGAGCGTATTCCAGGTACCTCCACCAAGAGCGGAGAGGGGACCTCAACTGAAGAAACTGCCGCATCACCCACGAGTAGCAGAACCCCTACAGAGAGTAAAGAGATGTCAAGCCCTCCTCTAATACCTTCAGTTATCGAAACGGGAACAACAGCTGAACAAACGGTTTCTGAGCCTACTCCAGGTACATCTACCAAGAGCGGAGAGGGGACCTCAACTGAAGAAACTTCCCCATCACCCACGAGTAGCAGAACTCCTAGAGAGAGTAAAGAGATGTCAAGCCCTCCTCTCACACCTTCAGTTATCGAAAGGGAAGTAACAGTTAAACAAACAATTTCTGAGCCTACTCCAGGTACATCCACCAAGAGCGGAGAGGGGACCTCAACTGAAGAAACTGCCCCACCACCCACGAGTAGTAGAACCCCCACAGAGAGTCCAGAGATGTCAAGCCCTCCTCTAACTCCTTCAGTTATTGAAACGGGAACAACATCTGAAAAAACGATTTCTGAGACTACTCCGGGTACATCCACCAAGAGCGGAGAGGGGACCTCAACTGAAGAAACTGTCGCATCACCAAAGAGTAGCAGAACCCCTACAGAGAGTCCAGAGATGTCAAGCCCTCCTATAACACCTTCAGTTATCGAAACGGGAACAACAGCTGAACAAACGATTTCTGAGCCTACTCCAGGTACATCCACCAAGAGCGGAGAGGGGATCTCAGCTGAAGAAATTGTCGCATCACCAACGAGTAGCAAAACCCCTACAGAGAGTACAGAGATGTCAAGCCCTCCTCTAACACCTTCAATTATCGAAACGGGAACAACAGCTGAAAAAACGATTTCTGAGACTACTCCGGGTACATCCACCAAGAGCGGAGAAGGGACCTCAACTGAAGAAACTGCCCCATCACCCTTGAGTAGCAGATCCCCTAAAGAGAGTATGGAGATGTCAAATCCTCCTCTAACACCTTCAGTTATCGAAACGGGAACAACAGCTGAAAAAACTATTTCTGAGTCTATTCCAGGTACATCCACCAAGAGCGGAGAGGGGACCTCATCTGAAGAGTCTGCCCCATCACCCTCGAGTAGCAGATCCCCTACAGAGAGTATAGAGATGTCAAGTCCTCCTCTAACACCTTCAGTTATCGAAACGGGAACAATAGCTGAACAAACGGTTTCTGAGCGTATTCCAGGTACCTCCACCAAGAGCGGAGAGGGGACCTCAACTGAAGAAACTGCCGCATCACCCACGAGTAGCAGAACCCCTACAGAGAGTAAAGAGATGTCAAGCCCTCCTCTAACACCTTCAGTTATTGAAACGGGAACAACAGCTGAACAAACGATTTCTGAGCCTACTCCAGGTACATCCACCAAGAGCGGAGAGGGGACCTCATCTGAAGAATCTGCCACATCATCCACGAGTAGCAGAACACCTACAGAGAGTACAGAGATGTCAAGCCCTCCTCTAACACCTTCAGTTATCGAAACGGGAACAACAGTTGAAAAAAAGATTTCTGAGACAACTCCAGGTACATCCACCAAGAGCGGAGAGGGGACCTCAACTGAAGAAACTGCCCCATCACCCACGAGTAGCAGATTCCCTACAGAGAGTACAGAGATGTCAAGCCCTGCTCTAACACCTTCAGTTATCGAAACGGGAACAATAACTGAACAAACAGTTTCTGAGCCTATTCCAGGTACATCCACCAAGAGCGGAGAGGGGTCCTCAACTGAAGAAACTGCCCCATCACCCACGAGTAGCAGAACCCATACAGAGAGTACAGAGATGTCAAGCCCTCCTCCAACACCTTCAGTTATCGAAACGGGAACAATAACTGAACAAACGGTTTCTGAGCCTACTTCAGGTACATCTACCAAGAGCGGAGAGGGGACCTCAACTGAAGAAACTGCCCCATCACCCACGAGTAGCAGAACCCCTACAGAGAGTAAAGGGATGTCAAGTCCTCCTCTCACACCTTCAGTTATCGAAACGGGAACAACAGCTGAACAAACGATTTCTCAGACTACTCCGGGTACATCCACCAAGAGCGGAGAGGGGACATCAAGTGAAGAAACTGCCCCATCACCCACGAGTAGCAGAACTCCTAGAGAGAGTAAAGAGATGTCAAGCCCTCCTCTAAAACCTTCAGTTATCGAAACGGAAGTAACAGTTAAACAAACAATTTCTGAGCCTACTCCAGGTACATCCACCAAGAGCGGAGAGGGGACCTCAACTGAAGAAACTGCCCCATCACCCACGAGTAGCAGAACCCCAACAGAGAGTACAGACATGTCAATCCCTACTCTAACACGTTCCGTTATCGAAACAGGAACAACAGCTGAACAAACGGTTTCTGAGCGTATTCCAGGTACCTCCACCAAGAGCGGAGAGGGGACCTCAACTGAAGAAACTGCCCGATCAACCACAAGTAGCAGAAGCGCTACAGAGAGTAAAGAGATGTCAAGCTCTCCTCTAACACCTTCAGTTATTGAAACGGGAACAACAGCTGAACAAACGAATTCTGAGCCTACTCCAGGTACATCCACCAAGAGCGGAGAGGGGACCTCATCTGAAGAATCTGCCCCATCACCCACGAGTAGAAGAACCCTTACAGAGAGTAAAGAGATGTCAAGCCCTCCTCTAACACCTTCAGTTATCGAAACGGGAAGAACAACTGAACAAACGATTTCTGAGCGTATTCCAGGTACATCCACCAAGAGCAGAGAGGGGAACTCAACTGAAGAAACTGCCCCATCACCCACGAGTAGCAGAACCACTACAGAGAGTACAGAGATGTCAAGCCCTCCTCCATCACCTTCAGTTATTGAAACGGGAACAACAGCTGAAAAAACGATTTCTGAGACTACTCTGGGTACATCCACCAAGAGCGGAGAGGGGACCTCAACTGAAGAAACTTTCGCATCACCAAAGAGTAGCAGAACCCCTACAGAGAGTCCAGAGATGTCAAGCCCTCCTATAACACCTTCAGTTATCGAAACAGGAACAACAGCTGAACAAACGATTTCTGAGCCTACTCCAGGTACATCCACCAATAGCGGAGAGGGGACCTCATCTGAAGAAACTGCCCCATCACTCAGGAGTAGCAGAACCCCTACAGAGAGTACAAAGATGTTAAGCCCTCCTCTAACACCTTCAGTTATCGAAACGGAAACAACAGCTGAACAAACGATTTCTGAGCCTACTACAGGTACATCCACCAAGAGCGGAGAGTGGATCTCAGCTGAAGAAACTGCCCCATCACTCAGGAGTAGCAGAACCCCTACAGAGAGTACAAAGATGTCAAGCCCTCCTCTAACACCTTCAGTTATCGAAACGGAAACAACAGCTGAACAAACGATTTCTGAGCGTACTCCAGGTACATCCACCAAGAGCGGAGAGGGGATCCCAACTGAAGAAATTGTCGCATCACCAACGAGTAGCAAAACCCCTACAGAGAGTACAGAGATTTCAAGCCCTCCTCTAACACCTTCAGTTATCGAAACGGGAACAACAGCTGAAAAAACTATTTCTGAGACTACTCCGGTTATATCCTCCAAGAGCAGAGAGGGGACCTCAACTGAAGAAAGTGCCCCATCATCCACGAGTAGCAGAACTCCTAGAGAGAGTAAAGAGATGTCAAGCCCTCCTCTAAAACCTTCAGTTATCGAAACGGAAGTAACAGTTAAACAAACAATTTCTGAGCCTACTCCAGGTACATCCACCAAGAGCGGAGAGGGGACCTCAACTGAAGAAACTGCCCCATCAACCACGAGTAGCAGAACCCCAACAGAGAGTACAGACATGTCAATCCCTACTCTAACACGTTCAGTTATCGAAATGGGAACAATAGCTGAACAAACGGTTTCTGAGCGTATTCCAGGTACCTCCACCAAGAGCGGAGAGGGGACCTCAACTGAAGATACTGCCCGATCAACCACAAGTAGCAGAAGCGCTACAGAGAGTAAAGAGATGTCAAGCCCTCCTCTAACACCTTCAGTTATTGAAACGGGAACAACAGCTGAACAAACGAATTCTGAGCCTACTCCAGGTACATCCACCAAGAGCGGAGAGGGGACCTCATCTGAAGAATCTGCCCCATCATCCACGAGTAGAAGAACCCCTACAGAGAGTAAAGAGATGTCAAGCCCTCCTCTAACACCTTCAGTTATCGAAACGGGAAGAACAACTGAACAAACGATTTCTGAGACTTCTCCAGGTACATCCACCAAGAGCAGAGAGGGGAACTCAACTGAAGAAACTGCCCCATCACCCACGAGTAGCAGAACCACTACAGAGAGTACAGAGATGTCAAGCCCTCCTCCATCACCTTCAGTTATTGAAACGGGAACAACAGCTGAACAAACGATTTCTGAGCGTATTCCAGGTACATCCACCAAGAGCGGAGAGGGGACCTCAACTGAAGAAATTGTGTCATCACCCACGAGTAGCAGAACCCCTACAGAGAGTCCAGATATGTCAAGCCCTCCTCTAACACTTTCAGTTATTGAAACGGGAACAACAGCTGAAAAAACGATTTCTGAGACTACTCCAGGTACATCCACCAAGAGCGGAGAGGGGACCTCAACTGAAGAAACTGCCCCATCACCCACGAGTAGCAGAACCCCTACAGAGAGTACAGAGATGTCAAGCCCTCCAGTAACACCTTCAGTTATCGAAACGGGTAGAACAACTGAAGAAAAGATTTCTGAGACTTCTCCAGGTACATCCACCAAGAGCGGAGAGGGGACCTCAACTGAAGAAACTGCCCCATCACCCACGAGTAGTAGAACCCCTACAGAGAGTACAGAGATTCCAAGCCCTACTCCAACACCTTCAGTTATTGAAACGGGAACAACAGCTGAAAAAACTATTTCTGAGTCTATTCCAGGTACATCCACCAAGAGCGGAGAGGGGACCTCATCTGAAGAATCTGCCCCATCACCCTCGAGTAGCAGAACCCCTACAGAGAGTACAGAGATGTCAAGTCCTCCTCTAACACCTTCAGTTATCGAAACGGGAACAACAGCTGAACAAACGGTTTCTGAGCCTACTCCAGGTACATCTACCAAGAGCGGAGAGGGGACCTCAACTGAAGAAACTGCCCCATCACCCACGAGTAGCAGAACCCCTACAGAGAGTACAGAGATGTCAAGCCCTCCTCTAACACCTTCAGTTATCGAAACGGGAACAATAGCTGAACAAACGGTTTCTAAGCGTATTCCAGGTACCTCCACCAAGAGCGGAGAGGGGACCTCAACTGAAGAAACTGCCGCATCACCCACGAGTAGCAGAACCCCTACAGAGAGTAAAGAGATGTCAAGTCCTCCTCTAACACCTTCAGTTATTGAAACGGGAACAACAGCTGAACAAACGATTTCTGAGCCTACTCCAGGTACATCCACCAAGAGCGGAGAGGGGACCTCATCTGAAGAATCTGCCACATCATCCACGAGTAGCAGAACCCCTACAGAGAGTAAAGAGATGTCAAGCCCTCCTCTAACACCTTCAGTTATCGAAACGGGAAGAACAACTGAACAAACGATTTCTGAGACTTCTCCAGGTACATCCATCAAGAGCAGAGAGAGGAACTCAACTGAAGAAACTGCCCCATCACCCATGAGTAGCAGAACCACTACAGAGAGTATAGAGATGTCAAGCCCTCCTCTAACACCTTCAGTTATCGAAACGGGAACAACAGTTGAAAAAAAGATTTCTGAGACTACTCCAGGTACATCCACCAAGAGCGGAGAGGGGACCTCAACTGAAGAAACTGCCCCATCACCCACGAGTAGCAGATCCCCTACAGAGAGTACAGAGATGTCTAGCCCTGCTCTAACACTTTCACTTATCGAAACGGGAACAATAACTGAACAAACAGTTTCTGAGCCTATTCCAGGTACATCCACCAAGAGCGGAGAGGGGACCTCAACTGAAGAAACTGCCCCATCACCCACGAGTAGCAGAACCCATACAGAGAGTACAGAGATGTCAAGCCCTCCTCCAACACCTTCAGTTATCGAAACGGGAACAATAATTGAACAAACGGTTTCTGAGCCTACTTCAGGTACATCTACCAAGAGCGGAGAGGGGACCTCAACTAAAGAAACTGCCCCATCACCCACGAGTAGAAGAACCCGAACAGAAAGTAAAGAGATGTCAAGTCCTCCTCTCACACCTTCAGTTATCGAAACGGGAACAACAGCTGAACAAACGATTTCTCAGACTACTCCGGGTACATCCACCAAGAGCGGAGAGGGGACATCAAGTGAAGAAACTGCCCCATCACCCACGAGTAGCAGAACTCCTAGAGAGAGTAAAGAGATGTCAAGCCCTCCTCTAAAACCTTCAGTTATCGAAACGGAAGTAACAGTTAATCAAACAATTTCTGAGCCTACTCCAGGTACATCCACCAAGAGCGGAGAGGGGACCTCAACTGAAGAAACTGCCCCATCACCCACGAGTAGCAGAACCCCAACAGAGAGTACAGAGATGTCAATCCCTACTCTAACACGTTCAGTTATCGAAACGGGAACAATAGCTGAACAAACGGTTTCTGAGCGTATTCCAGGTACCTCCACCAAGAGCGGAGAGGGGACCTCAACTGAAGAAACTGCCCGATCAACCACAAGTAGCAGAAGCGCTACAGAGAGTAAAGAGATGTCAAGCCCTCCTCTAACACCTTCAGTTATTGAAACGGGAACAACAGCTGAACAAACGATTTCTGAGCCTACTCCAGGTACATCCACCAAGAGCGGAGAGGGGACCTCATCTGAAGAATCTGCCCCATCATCCACGAGTAGAAGAACCCCTACAGAGAGTAAAGAGATGTCAAGCCCTCCTCTAACACCTTCAGTTATCGAAACGGGAAGAACAACTGAACAAACGATTTCTGAGCCTACTCCAGGTACATCCACCAAGAGCAGAGAGGGGAACTCAACTGAAGAAACTGCCCCATCACCCACGAGTAGCAGAACCACTACAGAGAGTACAGAGATGTCAAGCCCTCCTCCATCACCTTCAGTTATTGAAACGGGAACAACAGCTGAACAAACGATTTCTGAGCGTATTCCAGGTACATCCACCAAGAGCGGAGAGGGGACCTCAACTGAAGAAATTGTGTCATCACCCACGAGTAGCAGAACCCCTACAGAGAGTCCAGAGATGTCAAGCCCTCCTCTAACACTTTCAGTTATTGAAACGGGAACAACAGCTGAAAAAACGATTTCTGAGACTACTCCGGGTACATCCACCAAGAGCGGAGAGGGGACCTCAACTGAAGAAACTGCCCCATCACGCTCGAGTAGCAGATCCCCTACAGAGAGTACAGAGATGTCAAGCCCTCCTCCAACACCTTCAGTTATCAAAACGGGAACAACAGCTGAACAAACGGTTTCTGAGCCTACTCCAGGTACATCTACCAAGAGCGGAGAGGGGACCTCAACTGAAGAAACTGCCCCATCACCCACGAGTAGCAGAACCCCTACAGAGAGTAAAGAGATGTCAAGCCCTCCTCTAACATGTTCAGTTATCGAAACGGGAACAATAGCTGAACAAACGGTTTCTGAGCGTATTCCAGGTACCTCCACCAAGAGCGGAGAGGGGACCTCAACTGAAGAAACTGCCCCATCACCCACGAGTAGCAGAACCCCTACAGAGAGTACAGAGATGTCAAGCCCTCCTCCAACACCTTCAGTTATTGAAACGGGAACAATAGCTGAACAAACGGTTTCTGAGCGTATTCCAGGTACCTCCACCAAGAGCGGAGAGGGGACCTCAACTGAAGAAACTGCCCGATCAACCACAAGTAGCAGAAGCGCTACAGAGAGTAAAGAGATGTCAAGCCCTCCTCTAACACCTTCAGTTATTGAAACGGGAACAACAGCTGAACAAACGAATTCTGAGACTACTCCAGATACATCCACCAAGAGCGGAGAGGGGACCTCAACTGAAGAAACTGCCCCATCACCCACGAGTAGCAGAACCCCTACAGAGAGTACAGAGATGTCAAGCCCTCCTCCAACACCTTCAGTTATTGAAACGGGAACAACAGCTGAACAAACGATTTCTGAGCCTACTCCAGGTACATCCACCAAGAGCGGAGAGGGGACATCAAGTGAAGAAACTGCCCCATCACCCACGAGTAGCAGAACTCCTAGAGAGAGTAAAGAGATGTCAAGCCCTCCTCTAAAACCTTCAGTTATCGAAACGGAAGTAACAGT
Source organism: Darevskia nairensis (assembly GCA_034642065.1). NCBI lineage: Eukaryota > Metazoa > Chordata > Lepidosauria > Squamata > Lacertidae > Darevskia > Darevskia nairensis. The sequence goes on from JAWWNI010000604.1 coordinate 652,225, forward strand.
TAAACAAACAATTTCTGAGCCTACTCCAGGTACATCCACCAAGAGCGGAGAGGGGACCTCAACTGAAGAAACTGTCCCATCACCTACGAGTAGCAGAACCCCAACAGAGAGTACAGAGATGTCAATCCCTACTCTAACACGTTCAGTTATCGAAACGGGAACAATAGCTGAACAAACGGTTTTTGAGCGTATTCCAGGTACCTCCACCAAGAGCGGAGAGGGGACCTCAACTGAAGAAACTGCCCGATCAACCACAAGTAGCAGAAGCGCTACAGAGAGTAAAGAGATGTCAAGCCCTCCTCTAACACCTTCAGTTATTGAAACGGGAACAACAGCTGAACAAACGATTTCTGAGCGTATTCCAGGTACATCCACCAAGAGCGGAGAGGGGACCTCAATTGAAGAAACTGCCCCATCACCCACGAGTAGTAGATCCCCTACAGAGAGTATAGAGATGTCAAGTCCTCCTCTAACACCTTCAGTTATCGAAATGGGAACAACAGCTGAACAAACGGTTTCTGAGCCTACTCCAGGTACATCTACCAAGAGCGGAGAGGGGACCTCAACTGAAGAAACTGCCCCATCACCCACGAGTAGCAGAACTCCTAGAGAGAGTAAAGAGATGTCAAGCCCTCCTCTAAAACCTTCAGTTATCGAAACAGAAGTAACAGTTAAACAAACAATTTCTGAGCCTACTCCAGGTACATCCACCAAGAGCGGAGAGGGGACCTCAACTGAAGAAACTGCCCCATCACCCACGAGTAGCAGAACCCCTACAGAGAGTACAGAGATGTCAATCCCTACTCTAACACGTTCAGTTATCGAAACGGGAACAATAGCTGAACAAACGTTTTCTGAGCGTATTCCAGGTACCTCCACCAAGAGCGGAGAGGGGACCTCAACTGAAGAAACTGCCCCATCACCCACGAGTAGCAGAACCCCTACAGAGAGTACAGAGATGTCAAGCCCTCCTCCAACACCTTCAGTTATTGAAACGGGAACAACAGCTGAACAAACGATTTCTGAGCCTACTCCAGGTAAATCCACCAAGAGCGGAGAGGGGACCTCAACTGAAGAAATTGTGTCATCACCCACGAGTAGCAGAACCCCTACAGAGAGTACAGAGATGTCAAGCCCTCCAGTAACGCCTTCAGTTATCGAAACGGGAAGAACAACTGAACAAACGATTTCTCAGACTTCTCCAGGTACATCCACCAAGAGCAGAGAGGGGACCTCAACTGAAGAAACTGCCCCATCACCCTCGAGTAGCAGATCCCCTACAGAGAGTAAAGAGATGTCAAGCCCTCCTCTAACACCTTCAGTTATCGAAACGGGAACAATAGCTGAACAAACGGTTTCTGAGCGTATTCCAGGTACCTCCACCAAGAGCGGAGAGGGGACCTCAACTGAAGAAACTGCCCCATCACCCATGAGTAGCAGAACCCCTACAGAGAGTCCAGAGATGTCAAGCCCTCCTCTAACACTTTCAGTTATAGAAACGGGAACAACAGCTGAAAAAACGATTTCTGAGACTACTCCGGGTACATCCACCAAGAGCGGAGAGGGGACATCAACTGAAGAAACTGCCCCATCACCCTCGAGTAGCAAATCCCCTACAGAGAGTATAGAGATGTCAAGTCCTCCTCTAACACCTTCAGTTATCGAAACGGAAGTAACAGTTAATCAAACAATTTCTGAGCCTACTCCAGGTACATCCACCAAGAGCGGAGAGGGGACCTCAACTGAAGAAACTGCCCCATCACCCTCGAATATCAGAACCCCTACAGAGAGTAAAGAGATGTCAAGCCCTCCTCTAACACCTTCAGTTATCGAAACGGAAGTAACAGTTAAACAAACAATTTCTGAGCCTACTCCAGGTACATCCACCAAGAGCGGAGAGGGGACCTCAACTGAAGAAACTGCCCCATCACCCACGAGTAGCAGAACCCCTACAGAGAGTACAGAGATGTCAATCCCTACTCTAACACGTTCAGTTATCGAAACGGGAACAATAGCTGAACAAACGGTTTCTGAGCGTATTCCAGGTACCTCCACCAAGAGCGGAGAGGGGACCTCAACTGAAGAAACTGCCCCATCACCCACGAGTAGCAGAACCCCTACAGAGAGTCCAGAGATGTCAATCCCTCCTCTAACACTTTCAGTTATAGAAACGGGAACAACAGCTGAACAAACGATTTCTGAGACTACTCCGGGTACATCCACCAAGAGCGGAGAGGGGACCTCAACTGAAGAAACTGCCCCATCACCCTCGAGTAGCAAATCCCCTACAGAGAGTATAGAGATGTCAAGTCCTCCTCTAACACCTTCAGTTATCGAAACGGGAACAACAGCTGAACAAACGGTTTCTGAGCCTACTCCAGGTACATCCACCAAGAGCGGAGAGGGGACCTCAACCGAAGAAACTGCCCCATCACCCACGAGTAGCAGAACCCCTACAGAGAATAAAGAGATGTCAAGTCCTCCTCTCACACCTTCAGTTATCGAAACGGGAACAACAGCTGAACAAACGATTTCTCAGACTACTCCGGGTACATCCACCAAGAGCGGAGAGGGGACATCAAGTGAAGAAACTGCCCCATCACCCACGAGTAGCAGAACTCCTAGAGAGAGTAAAGAGATGTCAAGCCCTCCTCTAAAACCTTCAGTTATCGAAACGGAAGTAACAGTTAAACAAACAATTTCTGAGCCTTCTCCAGGTACATCCACCAAGAGCGGAGAGGGGACCTCAACTGAAGAAACTGTCCCATCACCTACGAGTAGCAGAACCCCAACAGAGAGTACAGAGATGTCAATCCCTACTCTAACACGTTCAGTTATCGAAACGGGAACAATAGCTGAACAAACGGTTTTTGAGCGTATTCCAGGTACCTCCACCAAGAGCGGAGAGGGGACCTCAACTGAAGAAACTGCCCGATCAACCACAAGTAGCAGAAGCGCTACAGAGAGTAAAGAGATGTCAAGCCCTCCTCTAACACCTTCAGTTATTGAAACGGGAACAACAGCTGAACAAACGAATTCTGAGCCTACTCCAGGTACATCCACCAAGAGCGGAGAGGGGACCTCATCTGAAGAATCTGCCCCATCATCCACGAGTAGAAGAACCCCTACAGAGAGTAAAGAGATGTCAAGCCCTCCTCTAACACCTTCAGTTATCGAAACGGGAACAACAGCTGAACAAACGATTTCTGAGCGTATTCCAGGTACATCCAGCAAGAGCGGAGAGGGGACCTCAACTGAAGAAACTGCCCCATCACCCACGAGTAGCAGAACCCCTACAGAGAGTACAGAGATGTCAAGCCCTCCTCCAACACCTTCAGTTATTGAAACGGGAACAACAGCTGAACAAACGATTTCTGAGCCTAATCCAGGTAAATCCACCAAGAGCGGAGAGGGGACCTCAACTGAAGAAATTGTGTCATCACCCACGAGTAGCAGAACCCCTACAGAGAGTACAGAGATGTCAAGCCCTCCAGTAACACCTTCAGTTATCGAAACGGGAAGAACAACTGAACAAACGATTTCTCAGACTTCTCCAGGTACATCCACCAAGAGCAGAGAGGGGACCTCAACTGAAGAAACTGCCCCATCACCCTCGAGTAGCAGATCCCCTACAGAGAGTAAAGAGATGTCAAGCCCTCCTCTAACACCTTCAGTTATCGAAACGGGAACAATAGCTGAACAAACGGTTTCTGAGCGTATTCCAGGTACCTCCACCAAGAGCGGAGAGGGGACCTCAACTGAAGAAACTGCCCCATCACCCATGAGTAGCAGAACCCCTACAGAGAGTCCAGAGATGTCAAGCCCTCCTCTAACACTTTCAGTTATAGAAACGGGAACAACAGCTGAAAAAACGATTTCTGAGACTACTCCGGGTACATCCACCAAGAGCGGAGAGGGGACATCAACTGAAGAAACTGCCCCATCACCCTCGAGTAGCAAATCCCCTACAGAGAGTATAGAGATGTCAAGTCCTCCTCTAACACCTTCAGTTATCGAAACGGAAGTAACAGTTAATCAAACAATTTCTGAGCCTACTCCAGGTACATCCACCAAGAGCGGAGAGGGGACCTCAACTGAAGAAACTGCCCCATCACCCTCGAATATCAGAACCCCTACAGAGAGTAAAGAGATGTCAAGCCCTCCTCTAACACCTTCAGTTATCGAAACGGAAGTAACAGTTAAACAAACAATTTCTGAGCCTACTCCAGGTACATCCACCAAGAGCGGAGAGGGGACCTCAACTGAAGAAACTGCCCCATCACCCACGAGTAGCAGAACCCCTACAGAGAGTACAGAGATGTCAATCCCTACTCTAACACGTTCAGTTATCGAAACGGGAACAATAGCTGAACAAACGGTTTCTGAGCGTATTCCAGGTACCTCCACCAAGAGCGGAGAGGGGACCTCAACTGAAGAAACTGCCCCATCACCCACGAGTAGCAGAACCCCTACAGAGAGTCCAGAGATGTCAATCCCTCCTCTAACACTTTCAGTTATAGAAACGGGAACAACAGCTGAACAAACGATTTCTGAGACTACTCCGGGTACATCCACCAAGAGCGGAGAGGGGACCTCAACTGAAGAAACTGCCCCATCACCCTCGAGTAGCAAATCCCCTACAGAGAGTATAGAGATGTCAAGTCCTCCTCTAACACCTTCAGTTATCGAAACGGGAACAACAGCTGAACAAACGGTTTCTGAGCCTACTCCAGGTACATCTACCAAGAGCGGAGAGGGGGCCTCAACTGAAGAAACTGCCCCATCACCCACGAGTAGCAGAACCCCTACAGAGAGTAAAGAGATGTCAAGCCCTCCTCTAACACCTTCAGTTATCGAAACGGGAACAACAGCTGAACAAACGGTTTCTGAGCCTACTCCAGGTACATCTACCAAGAGCGGAGAGGGGACCTCAATTGAAGAAACTGCCCCATCACCCACGAGTAGCAGAACTCCTAGAGAGAGTAAAGAGATGTCAAGCCCTCCTCTAAAACCTTCAGTTATCGAAACGGAAGTAACAGTTAAACAAACAATTTCTGAGCCTACTCCAGGTACATCCACCAAGAGCGGAGAGGGGACCTCAACTGAAGAAACTGCCCCATCACCCACGAGTAGCAGAACCCCTACAGAGAGTACAGAGATGTCAATCCCTACTCTAACACGTTCAGTTATCGAAACGGGAACAATAGCTGAACAAACGGTTTCTGAGCGTATTCCAGGTACCTCCACCAAGAGCGGAGAGGGGACCTCAACTGAAGAAACTGCCCGATCAACCACAAGTAGCAGAAGCGCTACAGAGAGTAAAGAGATGTCAAGCCCTCCTCTAACACCTTCAGTTATTGAAACGGGAACAACAGCTGAACAAACGAATTCTGAGACTACTCCAGGTACATCCACCAAGAGCGGAGAGGGGACCTCAACTGAAGAAACTGCCCTATCACCCACGAGTAGCAGATCCCCTACAGAGAGTAAAGAGATGTCAAGCCCTCCTCCAACACCTTCAGTTATTGAAACGGGAACAACAGCTGAACAAACGATTTCTGAGCCTACTCCAGGTACATCCACCAAGAGCGGAGAGGGGACCTCAACTGAAGAAACTGCCCCATCACCCACGAGTAGCAGAACCCCTACAGAGAGTACAGAGATGTCAAGCCCTCCTCCAACACCTTCAGTTATTGAAACGGGAACAACAGCTGAACAAACGATTTCTGAGCCTACTCCAGGTACATCCACCAAGAGCGGAGAGGGGACCTCAACTGAAGAAACTGCCCCATCACCCACGAGTAGCAGATCCCCTACAGAGAGTAAAGAGATGTCAATCCCTACTCTAACACGTTCAGTTATCGAAACGGGAACAATAGCTGAACAAACGATTTCTGAGACTTCTCCAGGTACATCCACCAAGAGCGGAGAGGGGACCTCAACTGAAGAAACTGCCCCATCACCCACGAGTAGCAGAACCCCTACAGAGAGTACAGAGATGTCAAGCCCTCCTCCAACTCCTTCAGTTATTGAAACGGGAACAACAGCTGAACAAACGATTTCTGAGCCTACTCCAGGTACATCCACCAAGAGCGGAGAGGGGACCTCATCTGAAGAATCTGCCCCATCATCCACGAGTAGCAGAACCCCTACAGAGAGTAAAGAGATGTCAAGCCCTCCTCTAACACCTTCAGTTATCGAAACGGAAGTAACAGTTAAACAAACAATTTCTGAGCCTACTCCAGGTACATCCACCAAGAGCGGAGAGGGTACCTCAACTGAAGAAACTGCCCCATCACCCACGAGTAGCAGAACCCCTACAGAGAGTACAGAGATGTCAATCCCTACTCTAACACCTTCAGTTATCGAAACGGGAACAACAGCTAAACAAACGATTTCTGAGACTTCTCCAGGTTCATCCACCAAGAGCAGAGAGGGGACCTCAACTGAAGAAACTGCCCCATCACCCACGAGTAGCAGAACCACTATAGAGATGTCAAGCCCTGCTCTAACACCTTCAGTTATCGAAACGGGAACAACAGCTGAAAAAAAGATTTCTGAGACTACTCCAGGTACATCCACCAAGAGCGGAGAGGGGACCTCAACTGAAGAAACTGCCCCATCACCCACGAGTAGCAGATCCCCTACAGAGAGTAAAGAGATGTCAAGCCCTGCTCTAACACCTTCAGTTATCGAAACGGGAACAATAGCTGAACAAACGGTTTCTGAGCGTATTCCAGGTACCTCCACCAAGAGCGGAGAGGGGACCTCAACTGAAGAAACTGCCCGATCAACCACAAGTAGCAGAAGCGCTTCAGAGTGTAAAGAGATGTCAACCCCTCCTCTAACACCTTCAGTTATTGAAACGGGAACAACAGCTGAACAAACGAATTCTGAGCCTACTCCAGGTACATCCACCAATAGCGGAGAGGGGAGCTCATCTGAAGAATCTGCCCCATCATCCACGAGTAGCAGAACCCCTACAGAGAGTAAAGAGATGTCAAGCCCTCCTCTAACACCTTCAGTTGTCGAAATGGGAAGAACAACTGAACAAACGATTTCTGAGACTTCTCCAGGTACATCCACCAAGAGCAGAGAGGGGAACTCAACTGAAGAAACTGCCCCATCACCCACGAGTAGCAGAACCACTACAGAGAGTAAAGAGATGTCAAGCCCTCCTCTAACACCTTCAGTTATTGAAACGGGAACAACAGCTGAACAAACGAATTCTGAGACTACTCCAGGTACATCCACCAAGAGCGGAGAGGGGACCTCAACTGAAGAAACTGCCCCATCACCCACGATTAGCAGATCCCCTACAGAGAGTAAAGAGATGTCAAGCCCTGCTCTAATACCTTCAGTTATCAAAACGGGAACAATAACTGAACAAACAGTTTCTGAGCCTATTCCAGGTACATCCACCAAGAGCGGAGAGGGGACCTCATCTGAAGAAACTGCCCCATCACCCACGAGTAGCAGATCCCCTACAGAGAGTACAGAGATGTCAAGCCCTCCTCCAACACCTTCAGTTCTTGAAACGGGAACAACAGCTGAACAAACGATTTCTGAGCCTACTCCAGGTACATCCACCAAGAGCGGAGAGGGGACCTCGACTGAAGAAACTGCCCCATCACCCTCGAGTAGCAGATCCCCTACAGAGAGTATAGAGATGTCAAGTCCTCCTCTAACACCTTCAGTTATCGAAACGGGAACAACAGCTGAACAAATGGTTTCTGAGCCTACTGCAGGTACATCTACCAAGAGCGGAGAGGGCACCTCAATTGAAGAAACTGCCCCATCACCCACGAGTAGCAGAACTCCTAGAGAGAGTAAAGAGATGTCAAGCCCTCCTCTAAAACCTTCAGTTATCGAAACGGAAGTAACAGTTATACAAACAATTTCTGAGCCTACTCCAGGTACATCCACCAAGAGCGGAGAGGGGACCTCAACTGAAGAAACTGCCCCATCACCCACGAGTAGCAGAACCCCTACAGAGAGTAAAGAGATGTCAATCCCTACTCTAACACGTTCAGTTATCGAAACGGGAACAATAGCTGAACAAACGGTTTCTGAGCGTATTCCAGGTACCTCCACCAAGAGCGGAGAGGGGACCTCAACTGAAGAAACTGCCCGATCAACCACAAGTAGCAGAAGCGCTACAGAGAGTAAAGAGATGTCAAGCCCTCCTCTAACACCTTCAGTTATTGAAACGGGAACAACAGCTGAACAAACGAATTCTGAGCCTACTCCAGGTACATCCACCAAGAGCGGAGAGGGGACCTCATCTGAAGAATCTGCCCCATCATCCACGAGTAGCAGAACCCCTACAGAGAGTACAGAGATGTCAATCCCTACTCTAACACGTTCAGTTATCGAAACGGGAACAATAGCTGAACAAACGGTTTCTGAGCGTATTCCAGGTACCTCCACCAAGAGCGGAGAGGGGACCTCAACTGAAGAAACTGCCCGATCAACCACAAGTAGCAGAAGCGCTATAGAGATTAAAGAGATGTCAAGCCCTCCTCTAACACCTTCAGTTATCGAAACGGGAACAACAGTTGAAAAAAAGATTTCTGAGACTACTCCAGGTACATCCACCAAGAGCGGAGAGGGGACCTCAACTGAAGAAACTGCCCCATCACCCACGAGTAGCAGAAGCACTACAGAGAGTATAGAGATGTCAAGCCCTCCTCTAACACCTTCAGTTATCGAAACGGGAACAACAGCTGAAAAAAAGATTTCTGAGACTACTCCAGGTACATCCACCAAGAGCGGAGAGGGGACCTCAACTGAAGAAACTGCCCCATCACCCACGAGTAGCAGATCCCCTACAGAGAGTAAAGAGATGTCAAGCCCTGCTCTAACACCTTCAGTTATCGAAACGGGAAGAATAACTGAACAAACGGTTTCTGAGCCTATTCCAGGTACATCCACCAAGAGCGGAGAGGGGACCTCAACTGAAGAAACTGCCCCATCACCCACGAGTAGCAGAACCCCTACAGAGAGTACAGAGATGTCAAGCCCTCCTCCAACTCCTTCAGTTATTGAAACGGGAACAACAGCTGAACAAACGATTTCTGAGCCTACTCCAGGTACATCCACCAAGAGCGGAGAGGGGACCTCAACTGAAGAAATTGTGTCATCACCCACGAGTAGCAGAACCCCTATAGAGAGTACAGAGATGTCAAGCCCTCCAGTAACACCTTCAGTTATCGAAACGGGAAGAACAACTGAACAAACGATTTCTGAGACTTCTCCAGGTACATCCACCAAGAGCAGAGATGGGACCTCAACTGAAGAATCTGCCCCATCATCCACGAGTAGCAGAACCCCTACAGAGAGTAAAGAGATGTCAAGCTCTCCTCTAACACCTTCAGTTATCGAAACGGGAAGAACAACTGAACAAACGATTTCTGAGACTTCTCCAGGTACATCCACCAAGAGCAGAGAGGGGAACTCAACTGAAGAAACTGCCCCATCACCCACGAGTAGCAGAACCACTACAGAGAGTATAGAGATGTCAAGCCCTCCTCTAACACCTTCAGTTATCGAAACGGGAACAACAGCTGAAAAAAAGATTTCTGAGACTACTCCAGGTACATCCACCAAGAGCGGAGAGGAGACCACAACTGAAGAAACTTCCCCATCACCCACGAGTAGCAGATCCCCTACAGAGAGTAAAGAGATGTCAAGCCCTGCTCTAACACCTTCAGTTATCGAAACGGGAACAATAACTGAACAAACAGTTTCTGAGCCTATTCCAGGTACATCCACCAAGAGCGGAGAGGGGACCTCATCTGAAGAAACTGCCCCATCACCCACGAGTAGCAGAACCCGTACAGAGAGTACAGAGATGTCAAGCCCTCCTCCAACTCCTTCAGTTATTGAAACGGGAACAACAGCTGAACAAACGATTTCTGAGCCTACTCCAGGTACATCCACCAAGAGCGGAGAGGGGACCTCAACTGAAGAAATTGTGTCATCACCCACGAGTAGCAGAACCCCTACAGAGAGTACAGAGATGTCAAGCCCTCCAGTAACACCTTCAGTTATCGAAACGGGAAGAACAACTGAACAAACGATTTCTGAGACTTCTCCAGGTACATCCATCAAGAGCAGAGATGGGACCTCAACTGAAGAAACTGTCGCATCACCCAGGAGTAGCAGAACCCCTAGAGAGAGTACAGAGATGGCAAGGCCTCCTCTAACACCTTCAGTTATCGAAACGGGAACAACAGCTGAACAAACGATTTCTGAGCCTACTCCAGGTACATCCACCAAGAGCGGAGAGGGGACCTCAACTGAAGAAACTGCCCCATCACTCTCGAGTAGCATATCCCCAACAGAGAGTATAGAGATATCAAGCCCTCCTCTAAAACCTTCAGTTATCGAAACGGGAACAACAGCTGAAAAAACGATTTCTGAGACTACTCCGGGTACATCCACCAAGAGCGGAGAGGCGACCTCAACTGAAGAAACTGCCGCATCACCCACGAGTAGCAGAACCCCTACAGAGAGTATAGAGATGTCCAGTCCTCCTCTAACACCTTCAGTTATCGAAACGGGACCAATAGCTGAACAAACGATTTCTCAGACTACTCCGGGTACATCCACCAAGAGCGGAGAGGGGACCTCAAGTGAAGAAACTGCCCCATCACCCTCGAGTAGCAGATCCCCTGCAGAGAGTATAGAGATGTCAAGCCCTCCTCTCACACCTTCAGTTATCGAAACGGAAGTAACAGTTAAACAAATAATTTCTGAGACTACTCCAGGTACATCCACCAAGAGCGGAGAGGGGACCTCAACTGAAGAAACTGCCCCATCAGCCATGAGTAACAGATCCCCTACAGAGAGTACAGAGATGTCAAGCCCTGCTCTAACACCTTCAGTTATCGAAACGGGAACAATAACTGAACAAACAGTTTCTGAGCCTATTCCAGGTACATCCACCAAGAGTGGAGAGGGGACCTCAACTGAAGAAATTGCCCCATCACCCACGAGTAGCAGAACCGCGACAGAGAGTACAGAGATGTCAAGCCCTCCTCCAACACCTTCAGTTATTGAAACAGGAACAACAGCTGAACAAACGATTTCTGAGCCTACTCCAGGTACATCCACCAAGAGCGGAGAGGGGACCTCAACTGAAGAAATTGTGTCATCACCCACGAGTAGCAGAACCCCTACAGAGAGTACAGAGATGTCAAGCCCTCCAGTAACACCTTCAGTTATTGAAACGGGAAGAACAGCTGAACAAACGATTTCTGAGACTTCTCCAGGTACATCCACCAAGAGCGGAGAGGGGACCTCAACTGAAGAAACTGCCGCATCACCCACTAGTAGCAGAACCCCTACAGAGAGTACAGAGATGTCAAGCCCTCCTCTAACACATTCAGTTATCGAAACCGAAACAACAGCTGAAAAAATGATTTCTGAGCCCACTCCAGGTACACCCACCAAGAGCGGAGAGGGGACCTCAACTGAAGAAACTGCCCCATCACCCACGAGTAGCAGAACCCCTACAGAGAGTACAGAGATGTCAAGCCCTCCTCTAACACCTTCAGATATCGAAACGGGAACAGTAGCTGAACAAACTATTTCTGATCCTGCTACAGGTATATCCACCAAGAGCGGAGAGGGGACCTCAACTGAAGAAACGGCCCCATCACCCACGAGTTGCAGAATCCCTACAGAGAGTACAGAGATGTCAAGCCCTCCTCTAACACCTTCAGTTATCGAAACGGGAGAAACAGCTGACCAAACTATTTTTGAGCCTACTCCAGGTCCATCCACAAAGAGCGGAGAGGGCACCTCAACCAAAGAAACTGCCCCATCACCCACGACTAGCAGATCCCCTACAGAGAGTACAGGGATGCCAAGCCCTCCTCTAACACCTTCCGTTATCGAAACGGGAACAATAGCTGACAAAACGATTTCTGAGCCTACTCCACGTACATCCGCCAAGAGCGGAGAGGGGACCTCATCTGAAGAAACTGCCCCATCACCCACGAGTAGCAGAACCCCTACAGAGAGTACAGAGATCTCAATCCCTCCTCCAACATCTTCAGTTATCGAAACGGGAACAACAGCTGAACAAACGGTTTCTGAGCCTATTCCAGGTACATCCACCAAGAGCGGAGAGTGGACCTCAACTGAAGAAACTGCCCCATCACCCACGAGTAGCAGAACCCCTACAGAGAGTAAAGAGATGTCAAGCCGTCCTCTAACACATTCAGTAATCGAAATGGAAACAACAGCTGAAAAAACTATTTCTGAGCCTACTCCAGGTACAACCACCAAGAGCGGAGAGGGGACCTCAACTGAAGAAACTGCCCCATCACCCAGGAGTAGCAGAACCCCTAGAGAGAGTACAGAGATGTCAAGCCCTCCTTTAACACCTTCAGTTTTCGAAAAGGGAACAATAGCTGAACAAACGGTTTTTGAGCCAATTCCAGGTACATCCACCAAGAGCGGAGAGGGCACCTTAACTGAAGAAACTGGCCCATCACCCACGAGTAGCAGAACCCCTACAGAGAGTACAGATATGTCAAGCCTTCTAACATCTTCAGTTTTGGGAAAGGAAACAACAGCTGAACAAACGATTTCTGAGCCTACTCCAGGTACATCCACCAAGAGCGGAGAGGGGACCTCAACTGAAGAAACTGCCCCATCACCCACGAGTAGCAGAAACCCTACAGAGAGGACAGAGATGTCAAGAACTCCTCTAACACATTCAGTTATCGAAACGGAAACAACAGCTGAAAAAACGATTTCTGAGCCTACTCTAGGTACATCCACGAAGAGCGGAGAGGGGACCTCAACTGAAGAAACTGCCCCATCACCCACGAGTAGCAGAACCCCTACAGAGAGTACAGAGATGTCAAGCCCTCCTCCAACACCTTCAGTTATCGAAACGGGAACAACAGCTGAACAAACGATTTCTGAGCCTACTCCAGGTACATCCACGAAGAGAAGAGAGGGGACCTCAACTCAAGAAACTGCCCCATCACCCACGCATAGCAGAACTCCTACAGAGAGTACAGAGATGTCAAGCCCTCCACTAACTCCTTCAGTAATCGAAACGGGAATAACAGCTGAAAAAACTATTTTTGAGCCTACTCCAGGTACATCCACCAAGAGCGGAGTGGGGACCTCAAGTGAAGGAACTGCCCCATCACCCACGAGTAGCAGATCCCCTACAGAGAGTACAGAGATGTCAAGCCCTCCTCTAACACCTTCAGATATCGAAACGGGAACAGTAGCTGAACAAACTATTTCTGATCCTGCTACAGGTATATCCACCAACAGCGGAGAGGGGACCTCAACTGAAGAAACGGCCTCATCACCCACGAGTAGCAGAATCCCTACAGAGAGTACAGAGATGTCAAGCCCTCCTCTAACACCTTCAGTTATCGAAACGGGAGAAACAGCTGACCAAACTATTTCTGAGCCTACTCCAGGTCCATCCACAAAGAGCGGAGAGGGCACCTCAACCAAAGAAACTGCCCCATCACCCACGAGTAGCAGATCCCCTACAGAGAGTACAGGGATGTCAAGCCCTCCTCTAACACCTTCAGTTATCGAAATGGGAACAATAGCTGACAAAACGATTTCTGAGCCTACTCCACGTACATCCACCAAGAGCGGAGAGGGGACCTCAACTGAAGAAACTGCCCCATCACCCACGAGTAGCAGAACCCCTACAGAGAGTACAGAGATGTCAAGCACTCCTCTAACACCTTCAGTTATCGAAACGGAAACAACAGCTGAAAAAACTATTTCTGAGCCTACTCCAGGGACATCCACCAAGAGCGGAGAGGGGACCTCAACTGAAGAAACTGCCCCATCACCCACGAGTAGCAGAACTCCTACAGAGAGTACAGAGATGTCAAGCACTCCTCTAACACCTACAGTTATCGAAACGGGAACAATAGCTGAACAAACTATTTCTGAGCCTGCTACAGGTACATCCACCAAGAGTGGAGAGGGGACCTCAACTGAAGAAACTGCCCCATCACCCCCGAGTAGCAGAACCCCTACAGAGACTAAAGAGATGTCAAGCCCTCTTTTAACACCTTCAGTTATCGAAACAGGAACAATAGCTGAACAAACGATTTCTGAGCCTACTCTAGGTACATCCACCAAGAGCGGAGAGGGGAGATCAACTGAAGAAACTGCCCCATCACCCACTAGTAGAAGAACCCCTAGAGAGAGTTCAGAGATGTCAAGCCCTCCTCTAACACCTTCATTTATCGAAACGGGAACAACAGCTGAACAAACGGTTTCTGAGCCTACTCCAGGTCCATCCACCAAGAGCGGAGAGGGGACCTCAACTGAAGAAACTGCCCCATCACCAGCGAGTAGTGGAACCACTATTGGTAGCAGAAAGGAGAAGTCAAATCCACCTCCAACACCTGTTATCGAAACGGGAAAGACGACAGCTGAAAAAACGATTTCTGAGCCTACTCTAGGTACATCCACCAAGAGCGGAGATCGGACCTCAGCTGGAGAAACTGCCATATCACCAATGAGTATCAGAACCCCTACAGATAGCATAAAGAATCCAAGCACATCACCTACTGTTACCCACACAGAGATGACCTCAGCTGAAGAGTCAAGCATTTCTCCCTTACTTACCATTTCCAGCTTTGAAAAGAGATCAACTATTTCTCCCATGACTCCAGCTATTTCCCCTGACGCACCAACAGAAGCGAAGACATCGATTCCTCAGCATTCCACTGGGCCTTCAGCAGACACTGACAAAGCACAGTCGCAGGAAGAGGCATCTTCTAACCCTTCCACTGACAGTACACAGATACCAACTTCTCTCCTTTCTAAAAGATCCATCGTTGAGAGTACAGCGCTCACGTCAACCATAGCCAATACATCCTCTTCCCTCTTTGCTGCATTATCTCTCACAGAGAGTTCTAACTTAGCATCAACCGAAATGACGTCCACTTCCCTCTTCAGTACAGTGTCCAGATCAGCTGAAGGGACCACCACTGCTCACCAGACTACATTTCCCACGGAGAGGACAGTGGCAACGTCAAGTGGAGCCGAGACATCTTCTTCTGTCTTCACTCCCTCTCAGCGTATGGAGGAAATACCCACCAAAGAGACATCTTCTCACCCGGCATCAACAGCCGAGAGTATAAGTGCTGCTACATCAACTGGCCTGGAGGCATCTCCAATTATCCAGACTGTGAGGACTACCACCAAGACACCTGCTTCTCCCACAACTACAGCAATGCCCTCTTCAAAGATGACCCCTTTGCTGTCTACTACACCATTAGCCACAGAGGTCACCTCAGCCAAAAAGGTCCCAAGCCCTGTCCCAGAGAGAACGAAGGGGATCTCATTTGAAGAGACAACTACCTCTCTCCTGACTGCGACGTCTCCCTCTGCGAGGACAACAGTTTCACCAGCTACAGTAGAGATTCCGGGTAGGTTTGGATTTTATTTTTATATATACTGAGGATTATAGTTTGGAGAAATCCAAAGGGTAATTACAACATATTGTGGCCCACATATTTAGTCCCCACTGGGATTTGCAGGAATTGCATGGGGGAAAATGAGAGAGGGGTGGGATGAGGAAGGGATGGTCAGGCTAAACCTGAAGTCTCCTTGAAGGAGGACCAGGGGGACACAGGATCACCACAAAGCCTAATCTGAGAAGCCACACAGCTCTGTGGCAACACGATGCTGCTTCCATGATACCTTATTGGCTGGGTCATGTAACCAGAAAGAATGGAGCTGGTTTTTGCTGGAAGGGGCAGGGAAAGGAAAGGAAATGAAATGTGTCAAAGGCTGGTTGAGGCTGTTTCTTGGGAAACTTTGCGAGATCCACAGATTTTCTTTAGCACCCCAAAATGTTCATATGTGGGAATCTGGCTCCACAGTGATGTGTTTGCTTTAATAGAATCATAGAGTTGAAAGGGACCCCAAGGCTAAAGCACCCCCGACAGGTGATTTCCATTTCAACCTCTGTTTAAAAACCTCAAAGGAAGGAGAGTCCACCACCTCTAATGGGAGTCTGTTCCACTGTCAAACAGCTCTCACTGTCAGAATGTTTAGTCGGAATCTCCTTTCTTGTAACGAGGCCATTGGTTCGAGTCCTATCCTCCACAGCAGAAGAAAACAAGCTTGCTCCCTCTTCCATGTGACAGCCCTTGAGATCTTTGAATATGGCTATCATACCTTCTCTCAGTCTCCTCTTTCCCAGGCTAAACATCCCCAGCTCCTTCAACTGTTCCTCATAAGGCTTGGTTTCCAGACCCTTGATCACCTTGGTCACCCTCCTCTGCCCACCTTCCAGCTTGTCAACGTCCTTAAATTGTGGTGCCCAGAATTGGACACAGAATTCCAGGTGTGGTCTGACCAAGGCAGAATAGAGTGGGACTATTACTGGTACTTCCCTTGATATTGACACTATACTGCCTGGAGTTGGTTAGAGCAGCGTTTCCCAACCGGTGTGCCGCGGCACACTAGTGTGCCGCGAGACACCGGCTGATGTGCCGCGGAAAAAGGGACCTGCAGCCCAGGGCTGCACAGGACCGTGGCGGCGGCGCTGCTGGAGCCCTGCGGCGAAGCGGAAGCCAGGGCGGCGCTGCTCCCTTGGCTGCTGCAGCAGCAGCAACAGCAGCCTCGCGCGAGAATCCGGACCGGAAGCCTCGCGCGCGCCGCGCTACAGCTGATCCCAGAGGTAACTGGGTCAGGAGACCCGGCGCAGCCGGGTGGGGGAGGAGCGGTGTGCCGTGAGATTTTTCATTGATTCAAGTGTGCCGTTGCCTAGATTAGGTTGGGAAACACTGGGTTAGAGCATGGTGCTGATAATGTCAAGGTCACATAGATATGCCTTTATAAAGGCAAGATTCAATACTTTTCTGTCAAATGTTATGGGTAATAGACTCTCCAACGGACAGATTTCACTGCTTTGCGACTGTAATAGTGGATCTATAGAATCGTTATATCATATAATCTTCAGCTGCCCATTACATTCGGCGCCACGGTCCAAGTTTTTAACCTCATGCTTTTCAAGAATAGCTAATAAAACTCAGGAAGCACAACTAATATATCTTATGAATGATGAAGATACAAGCAGATCCCTTTCGGTCGCAAGATTTTTGATTAATGTATTATCTCAAAAGAAAAGAAATGGATTACTGTACGACTCTGATAGTTTAGTAAATTCAAATATTCCTAACAAACAATGAAGCTAAATGTACTAACATAACTGCAACCAGATGGACTTGAATTTCGGGTTACACGTACGGAGTTTATTATGTATGTAGTTTTTATCTAATTTGTAAATATCGTTTAAACTCAGAATTGTTCAAACTGTATTGTTTTGAATGTAATATAATGTATTTTTGATATGGGCCAATGGCTGTAATAAACATTACTACTACTACCGTATATACTCGAGTATAAGCCGACCCGAATATAAGCCGAGGCACCCAATTTTACCACAAAAAACCTGGGAAAGCTTCATAGGAGCCACTGCCTGCCTCACTCGAGTATAAGCCGAGGGCGGCTTTTTCAGCACAAAAAATGTGCTGAAAAACTAGGCTTATACTCGAGTATATAGGGTACTACTACTGTCAAGGTTGCAGGTCTGAGCCCCATATGGGACAACTGCATATTGTACTAGATGAGCCTAAGGGTCCTTTCCAGCTCCACAGTTCTATTATTTTCTGATGCTATGACACATTCTAGAATAGCATTAGCTTTTTTAGCTGCTGCATCACACTGTTGACTCATGTTCAGCTTGTGGTCCACCAAGACGCCTAGGTCCTTTTCACAGGTACTGTTGGAAAGCCAGGTGTCCCCCATCCTATATTTGTGCATCTGGTTCTTCCTGACTAAGTGCAGAACCGGACATTTGTCCCTATTGAAATTCATTTTGTTAGCTTGAGCCCAGTTCTCCAACCCGTTAAGGTCATCTTGAATCCTGATTCTGTCTTCTGTGGCATTAGCTACCCCTCCCAGTTTGGTGTCATCTGCAATTTTGATGAGCATCTCCTCAATTCCTTCATCCAAGTCATTTATAAAGACGTTGAACAACAACGGGCCCAGGACAGAACCCACTTGTCACTTTCCCCCAGGGTGACGAGGAACAATTAATGAGTACTCTCTGGGTTCAGTTAGTCAACCAGCTACAAATCCACCTAACAGTTACCTCGTTAAATCCACATTTTACCAGCTTCCTCGTGAGAATATCATGGGGGACTTTTGCCTTACTGAAATCAAGATACCGTACATTATGTCCACAACTGGTTTTACATTTGCTTGCTTGTAAACATGGTGCCGTCAATGTGCATGGAACTTCACAGAAGTCGAGAAATTTCACAGGTTCATTGTCCTTGATAGGAAGTACCGGTACCTGTTTGATGCTGTTACAAAACTTGGGTGCCTGTCCCCCTCTCTGCCGAGCAGTGGCAAGAGCCCTGGGGTCCCAGGTACCCACACAGGGTCTGTGTCCCTTTGGAGAATAGAAGACACGACGGAGACTGTCGTGGCTTTAAGAAATGTGGTTTATTCACTTATTTACACCTTCAGTCTCCATGGAGGGAGTCCAGATCTTGCGGCATAGTCATTTCCAGAGGAAGCAGCACAGGCAACCTTCAGTCTGCCTCCCCCCAAAAATGGATGCCAGCCCTTCTGTCTCCTCCTCCTCCTCCTCCTCCTCCTCCTCCTCCTCCCCAGAACCCTTGCTCAAAAACACACCCCTTGTTGTTGTTGTTCAGTCGTTCAGTCGTGTCCGACTCTTCGTGACCCCATGGACCAGAGCACGCCAGGCACGCCTATCCTTCACTGCCTCTCGCAGTTTGGCCAAACTCATGTTAGTAGCTTCGAGAACACTGTCCAACCATCTCATCCTCTGCCGTCCCCTTCTCTTTGTGCCCTCAATCTTTCCCAACATCAGGGTCTTTTCTAGGGAGTCTTCTCTTCTCATGAGGTGGCCAAAGTATTGGCGCCTCAGCCTCAGGATCTGTCCTTCCAGTGAGCACTCAGGGCTGATTTCTTTAAGAATGGATAGGTTTGATCTCCTTGCAGTCCATGGGACTCTCAAGAGTCTCCTCCAGCACCATAATTCAAAAGCATCAATTCTTCGGCGATCAGCCTTCTTTATGGTCCAGCTCTCATTTCCGTACATTACTACTGGGGAAACCATAGCTTTAACTATACGAACCTTTGTTGGCAAGGTGATGTCTTTGCTTTTTTGCTTTTTAAAACACACCCCATCACCCTTCAAATCCCTCTGCCTGTTCACACCTCAGGGCAGATGGAGGGGAGTTTTCTTGCATTGGCAACAACCCTCAGTGGCCCTCTATTGTTCCCTTAAAGGCCCTAGCTTGGCCTGGCTACCAGGGATCTCTCTGCAGCTTATATTTCTCCCTTCCCACCCCAAATATGGCGGCTAACTGATTGAGGTTGAATCCTGACAAGACAGTGTTATAAGAATTTCGGGGGGGGAGCCTCCTTTAAAAGCACCCCAGTACACTATTTGAGACATGAACAGAGAGGGGTGACTGAACCCAGAATGTCTGAAAACAGCACAGAAAGACAGTCCTGAAACCATTTTGACTCTCAAAAACTGACCAGGTGTTTCTCTGCAAGGAGGAAGTGGGTGGGAGAACCTTTCCATTGTCTCAGAAATTAAGTAATCACCATCTCAAAGGAATGGCCAGACTGCCCAGGAAAGGCAATCAGATAAGATATTATCATATGAAGTGGCAGACAGGAGGTAAACAGCGCACTCAGATTTCTGCTGGAGACCGCCTTTTTCTGTGATGTAGCTGTGATGTATCTGGGGGGTGGTCTTGAGCGGGAGGGGGGAATTTCAAAGTCTATATAGGAGCTTGCACACCATTGTTCTGGGCTGCTCCTCCATTTTTGGGAGTGGGCCCTGTTGCAACAGTAAAAATAAAGATTTTGCTTCTCAATTTTTCTCTGGTTGGCCTCTGTTTTTTTACTCCTACCGATGGAGAACCTGCAGAGGACTTTGCAAGGGCTCTTGTGTACCCCCATAAGGGAATAAGAGCACATTTTTCTTATAACAACAGAAGTACTGTTTTGGGGGGACAGGGGGCGGGCAGCTGTGGAGGACTCCCTGGTCCTGAATGGGGTAACTGTGCCCCTGAAGGACCAGGTGCGCAGCCTAGGGGTCATTTTGGACTCACAGCTGTCCATGGAGGCCCAGGTCAATCCTGCATCCAAGGTGGCTGTCTGCCAGCTCCATCTGGTACACAGGATGAGACCCTTCCTGCCCGCGGACTGTCTGGCCAGAGTGGTGCATGCTCTAGTTATCTCTCGCTTGGACTACTGCAATGCGCTCTACGTGGGGCTACCTTTGAAGTTGACCCGGAAACTGCAATTAATCTAGAATGCGGCAGCAAGACTGGTGACTGGGAGCGGCCGCCGAGACCATATAACACCAGTCATGAAAGACCTACTTTGGCTCCCAGTACATTTCCGAGCACAATTCAAAGTGTTGGTACTGACTTTTAAAGCCCTAAATGGCCTCAGCCCAGTATACCTGAAGGAGCGTCTCCACCCCCACCATTCTGCCCAGACACTGAGGTCCAGCTCCGAGGGCCTTCTGGCGGTTCCCTCATTATGAGAAGTGAGGTTACAGGGAACCAGGCAGAGGGCCTTCTTGGTAGTGGCACCTGCCTTGTGGCACGTCCTCCCATCAGATGTCAAGGAAATAAAGAACTATGTGACTTTTAGAAGACATCTGAAGGCAGCTCTGTTTAGGGAAGTTTTTAATGTTTGATGTTTTATTGTGCCTTTAATTCTGTTGAGAGCTGCTTCTTACTGTGAATCTCAGATTGCTCCTGCGCTCCAGCATCTGGTGAGCAGAAAGCCGATTTGTGTCGAAGTTAAATTCGGGTTCTTTGTCCTACTCCAAGTCTCTGAAGGGTTTGTTGAAGTCTTGTGCACGCTTCTTTTAAAACGGCAACGAGGCAAAGGGTAGCGAGGAAGAAACTTGTTAATTAAATTAAGGCTCGCCCGGCAGCCCAGACTGCTACAGCGAAGAGCCAGCCATACCAGAGCTTCCGGGGCAGGGGGGAAAAAAAAGAGATTTAGATCAGGCTTGTTCCTTGATTATCCCAGCAATTTTACAAGTATTATTAGCCTGGTGATTAAGGACCAGAGAGAAAAATGCCGAGTGTGGTGGTGGGAAGTCTGTACTCACAAGAATTGTGGTGAATTGCACCATTGGATGGCATTATCTGTCATGGATGCTTTAGCTGAGATTCCTGCACTGCAGAGGGTTGGATGATGACCCTCGGTGTCCCTTGCAACTCTGCAACTCTGCAGTGCTTTGATTTAACAGCTCCAGCAAGCTTGAAACAGGAGCATTTTAGTGGGATCACAGAGCTGAGAGAGGGTTCAGGAAGAGGGTAAGGAGAAAGGCAGGCCCCCCCATCTCCCGCTAGAAAACTTCCTCTGATGTATTAAAGGTAAAGGTAAAGGAACCTTTGACCATTAGGTCCAGTTGCGGATGACTCTGGGGTTGCAGCACTCATCTCGCGTTACTGGCCGAGGGAGCCGGCGTACAGCTTCCGGGTCATGTGGCCAGCATGACTGAGCCGCTTCTGGCGAACCAGAGCAGCGCACGGAAACGCCGTTTACCTTCCCGCCGGAGCGGTACCTATTTATCTACTTGCACTTTGACGTGCTTTCGAACTGCTAGGTGGGCAGGAGCAGGGACCGAGCAACGGGAGCTCACCCCGTCGCGGGGATTCGAACCGCTGACCTTCTGATTGGCAAGCCCTAGGCTCGGTGGTTTAGACCACAGCGCCACCCGCGTCCCTCCTCTGATGTGATTGTTGTTGTTGTTGTTCAGTCGTTCAGTCGTGTCCGACTCTTCGTGACCCCATGGACCAGAGCACGCCAGGCACACCTATCCTTCACTGCCTCTCGCAGTTTGGCCAAACTCATGTTAGTAGCTTCGAGAACACTGTCCAACCATCTCATCCTCTGCCGTCCCCTTCTCCTTGTGCCCTCCATCTTTCCCAACATCAGGGTCTTTTCTAGGGAGTCTTCTCTTCTCATGAGGTGGCCGAAGTACTGGAGCCTCAACTTCAGGATCTGTCCTTCTAGTGAGCACTCAGGGCTGATTTCTTTAAGAGTGGATAGGTTTAATCTTCTTGCAGTCCATGGGACTCTCAAGAGTCTCCTCCAGCACCATAATTCAAAAGCATCAATTCTTCGGCGATCAGCCTTCTTTCTGGTCCAGCTCTCACTTCCGTACATCACTACTGGGAAAACCATAGCTTTAACTATACGGACCTTTGTTGGCAAGCTGATGTCTCTGCTTTTTAAGATGCTGTCTAGGTTTGTCATTGCTTTTCTCCCAAGAAGCAGGCGTCTTCTAATTTCGTGACTGCTGTCACCATCTGCAGTGATCAGATGGTGACAGCAGTCACCATCTGATGTGATTACATTGTGCTAAAAGTGGTCAGGTTTAGAGATTATCAATCACTTGCAAAACCTGAGTGCTTTGTTTATATGGAAGGGTGTGTGGATGTAGTTTGTTTGGGAGAGAGAAGGGTGATCCTATTTTTCCGTACCCTCTCCACTAACATTTTATAATCTAACGGGGGGGGGGGGGAATTTTAAAATTTCATGGCATGCTCCCCCCCCCCCCAGTCCCAAACCGTGCTATTACCTAAGCTTTCCCATGGAATGCTGAGCACATCCAGACCTTCATTTATTTTCTTTTAATCAACACATTGTGGCTGGTTTTCTGAGCTGCTGTTGTTACGCTGTGTATTGCTTTGCGCTGCATTCTCTGTTTTATTGAATTAATTTTTTTAAACTAATATAATTTTGTGTGGCTGAGAAGCCCCTAGGCGATGCCCAAACAACCAGTTTTGTTGCTTTGCTGCGCAAATGTTTGTTGTGGAAACACCCACCCTGGGCATTAGAAGGGTCACGGTGACGATGCAAAAAAACCTGTGACTTTGCTTGTAGTTGGCCCCAGTTCGCTGCCAGAATGATCGTCACGGGAACACCCAAGTTTGGTATTTAGAGGGCGTACAGCAGTGACGAGAGCATAAAGTATTTGCCGATTCCTCAGTTGCTGCGAAGTGGAAGAGTTAAGAATCCAAGTCTGTTGCGCTACACCTGTTCTCAGCAGGCTGCAAGTTACCAGATGAGTCCAGCAGGAGGCGGCATCTAATCATGGGAGTTGAGGTAGAGCTGGGCCAAGGTGGCATCTTCTCCGAGCAAAAATAGAGCAATATTATACTGTAATAGGGACGGGGTGGGGGAGAGAGACCCTCTCAAAGAAGCACTTCCATAAGCTAGATGTTAAACAAAAATGATGGTCTTGAGCATAGTAAAAAAAAAAAAAAAGACATTATCATTTATTTATTAAAACAAAATAAAAAATAAAAAAATTCCTTCCAGTAGCACCTTAGAGACCAACTAAGTTTGTTCTTGGTATGAGCTTTCGTGTGCATGCACACTGTATCTGAAGACGATACAGGGACAGAAGAAGAGGGACCCAGGTGGCGCTGTGGGTTAAACCACAGAGCCTAGGGCTTGCTGATCACAAGGTCGGCGGTTCGAATCCCTGCGACGGAGTGAGCTCCCGTTGCTCGGTCCCAGCTCCTGCCAACCTAGCAGTTCGAAAGCACATCAAAATGCAAGTAGATAAATAGGAACCGCTCTGGCGGGAAGGTAAACGGTGTTTCCGTGCGCTGCACTGGTTCGCCAGAAGCGGCTTTGTTATGCTGGCCACATGACCTGGAAGCTGTACGCCGGCTCTCGGCCAATAAAGCGAGATGAGCGCCGCAACCCCACAGTCAGTCACGACTGGACCTAATGGTCAGGGGTCCCTTTACCTTTAAGGTGCTACTGGAAGGAATTTTTATTATTTTTTATTTTGTTTTGACTATGGCAGACCAACACGGCTACCTACCTGTAACTGGATTTATTTATTAATCACCTTTTGAACAACTCTAATTCCTGCAATGAAAGTGTGTTGGACTAGATGACCCTTGGGGTCTCTTCCAACTCGGAATATCCTACTTTCCCTTAGGATGTCCCTATTTTCGTTGGAGAAATGTTGGAGGGGACGGAAAAGGACGTCCCTATTCTCGTTGGAGAACGTCCCTATTTCCATCAGAGAAATGTTGGAGGACACCCCTATTTTCATCGGGGAAATGTCGAAGGTTATGAAATAGGACAGTGGTGGCTAACCTTGGCACTCCAGATGTTTTGGAACTACAACTCCCATCATCCCTAGCTAACAGGACCAGTGGTCAGGGATGATGGGAGTTGAAGTCCCAAAACATCTGGAGTGCCAAGGTTAGCCGCCACTGAAATAGGATCTCCCTATTTTCATCAGAGAAATGTTGGCGGGTATGCAAGAGTTGTCTCCAGCAACGTTCTTCTCAGAGTAGACCTATTGAAGTGAATCGGCACGGCTAATTTTGGTCCATTCATTTCAATGGCACCACATTCACATCAGACACTCTGATGAAAACAGGGACGTCCTACCACACTATCCAACCTTTCTCCAATGAAATCCTTGTATTTCATCCAGACTCTGTACAGTGCTTTTCTAATTATGTGTGTTTTGAAACCTTTGTGGGCCTTAATCTTATCATACCACAGATATGCATGCCAACCAAAAGCATTATCATGTCCTTCCAGGTCTAATACATCCGTATTCTCTAACAAAAACCAATCTTTCAACCAGCAGAAGGCCTCCGCCTCAAAATAGATATTCAACTCTGGCAGGGAGAATCCCCCTCTTTTCTTATCATCTGTTAAAATCTTAAATTTGATTCTGGGTTTTTCCCCCTGCCAGACAAATCTCGATATGTCCTTCTGCCACTTTTTACATTTAGCTGCCAGAGTTAATAGCAATTTGTCTAATCCTCTCCAAAGCCACCTTAATCCCCCGGGGCCATCACCACACCTGCTCTGCTGTGTGTTTCATAAGGAAATAATTCAATGTACGCAGAGATACTTCCTTCTGCCAGTCTGCGGTCACCCAAGAAGCAATTTCTTTGAGCTCTAAGTGTTGTGAAACAGCACTTTCTCCCCATAGTGCATTATCTTAAGAACGTAAGAAGAGCCTGCTGCTGGATCAGGTCAGTGGCCCATCTAGTCCAGCATCCTGTTCTCACAGAAGCCAGATCTGAGTACAAGAGCAACTCTCCCCTCCTGCAATTTCCAGCAAGTGGTTTTCAGAAGCCTAGTAGTCTTCAATAGACTTCTCCTCCACCATTAATTTGTCAAATCCTCTTTTAAAGCCAACCAAGGTGGGGGCCAACACTGCCTCTTGTGGGAGTGAGTTCCACCGTCTAACTGTGCACTGCAGAAATATGTCCTTTCTTGTATGTCTGCTGTTGCACTCAGGTCCTGCTTGTGGGCTTCCTATTGTGAGGTGGGCTCCCCTTTTGTCCTGGTCCAGGAGGGCTCTTCTTCTGTTCTGATATTCTCCGTCATGAATACTGAGCCAGAGAGAGCCATTAGGTCTATCTAGCTTAGTATTGCCTACACTGACTGGCAGCAGCTCTCCAGGAATTCAGGCAGGGTTCTATCCCAGCTCTACCTGGAGATGCCATTGGGGTTCGAACCTGGGACCTTCTGCATGCAAAGCCACCAAGACATAATAAGCTTGCAATATTAGCAATGGGATCAAACTGAATTTTGCCAGCGTGGGACACTCTGTAGCATGTGAACAGACCTGGCAGTGGCGAATAGAGCCGCTTGGCTGCCCAGGGCGGCAAATGCGGAAGCACCCCTGGGGGCGGGATGTCGCTCCGCAGCGCGCATGCGTCGTGACGTCACGGCGCACGATACATGCGTCATGACGTCACGATGCACGCGTCAGGACGAACGGCGCATGTGCGGGATGGCTGCACATGCGCAGTCCGTCCGTGCTGGTGCTACTGCTCCCATGGCAACCTTATGAGCCGCCGAGCGAGCGGCAACTCGTAAGGCTGCCGCGTGCGAACAGCGCTCGTCCATGCTGCTTTTCGCATGCGGCAGCCGCTGCACGGACAGGGTGCCGGGCGGTGGGGCTCGGCTTGGGCGTTGCGGGGGGGCGCCCAGAGTGTCGCCCCCTCCAGGGTGGAACCCGGGGCGGCCCGCCCCCAACGTCCCA
This sequence comes from Darevskia nairensis, assembly GCA_034642065.1. NCBI lineage: Eukaryota > Metazoa > Chordata > Lepidosauria > Squamata > Lacertidae > Darevskia > Darevskia nairensis. The sequence continues at coordinate 678,359 of JAWWNI010000604.1, forward strand.
TCCTTGCTCCGCCCCTGCTGGGTGGGAGAGTCGAGCTTTGAGACTCCCCCCAGGCTTGTATCTCCCCCTCCACCCCTTATCCATCTGTTCCGGATCCTTTCCTCTGTCTACGGTGAGCCTCAAGGGGCCCCCTCCGTTTCTGCCTGGCTCTCTGCTCTGTAACATGCAATAGACAAACTTGTTCTGGGGGGGGGGTGTTTGAAGGCTGTCAGCAGAGAAGCTGTTGGGGGTGGCTTTGCAGGAGAACTGCCAGGTCTGATTCCTGTCTCCAGGGCCGTCTTTAGCAGATGCGGCGCCGGGGTGCAAATATCCGCCCAGCGCCCCCAAATTACCACGGATAGTGTTGGGGTGGCCGTAGCTGTGCGCTGCCAGCCATCGGGGGGCACAACTTTCCCCCATGCCACAGAGGCTTGGGAGGCTAGGGAGGGAAGCTGTGCGCCCGCCAGCTATATGGTTGGTGGGGCACAGCTTCCATCCTAAGCCTCTGCGGGGATCGCTTTCCTCCCGAGGAGGCTTGGGAGGGAAGCTGCACGCCCACCAGCCTTATGGTTGGCGGGGCGCAGCTGGTGGGCGTGCAGGTAAAGGGGAGGCTGCCGGCAAAGCCCCGCAGCTCCCCCACTCGCTGGGGCGCCCCTGAGAGGCCGGCGCCCTGGCGCGACGCACCACTGAACCTTATGGGAAAGACGGCTCTGCCTGTCTCTGCCCTGTGCTGGGGCACCTGCCTGTTTCCTCCTCTTCACTATCTCTCAATCTCCCAGCCTCCAGCACTTCCCAGCTCTTCCCCTCCTCTGAGGTGTGGCTGGTGGGAACGCCACCAGGACCCCAGACCCAAATCCTCTCCCTCTGTGCTTTCCGGTGGGGGGGGGGGCTGGCTCTTGGTCAGGTGTCTTCCCCCACTCCTCCTCTTCCAGCCAGTCGCTGACAGGAAAGCAGATGTAAAACGAGAGCCAGTGTGGTGCGGCGATTAGAGTGTTGGACTAGGACCTGGGTTCAAATCCCAAGAACAACCTTGCGAGGGAGGTTAGGATTGAGAGGCCAGCCTAACCTCCCTCGCAAGGTTGTTGTTGGGATTCGATGAGGTGGAGAACCCTGAGTCCCTTGGAGGAAAAGTAGAATAAATAAATAAGACAAAATTCAAAGTGCGTCCCCTCCGAAGCTCAAATATTTGGGGCGATTAGTGTCCCTTGCGATGGGCGTCTGATGAGTCACATGCTCCGCTGTCCCAGATCAGTGTTCCAGGAAATGATGACCTTTCTTCAAAACACAGAAAGTTTCTCTCGATTCCGCTTATCAAGGGCGGGGAAGGAAGAGGCAGGGATGGGTGTGTCTTCTGACACCTGCTCCTCAAACAAAGGGTTTGGTCAAGTGAGAGGGAGATGGCACTTGGGGACAGGACCTGATCCAAGCCAGAAGCATCCTGCTCATAGTCGGAGACAAACCACAAGCAGTACATGGCATTCTCGCAGTGCCTGCATGCTGGATAAGAACAACTTTGATGACAGAGGGGTGCAATTTTGCGAAGTTTCCATGAGATGGGAGCGTACACGATTGCTTGTTACCTTCTGGGTAAGTCACTTTTTGGGGATCTTTTTAGAGTTATGGGCAGAGGCGTAGGAAGGTCAGGTGGTACCCGGTGCAGAAAATTTCTCCCCCCCCCATTGATTTTTTTTTTTGCCTGCAAAAATGGTTTTACGTTATTTCATATTTTCTTACAAAGGAATAATAATAAGTGATAATAAAATTTTATTTATATCCCGCCCTCCCCGGCCGAAGTCGGGCTCAGGGCGGCTAACATCAGATACATAACATTGGTATAAAATCAAACAATAATTAAATTACCTCCTAAAAACATGTCAAAATCAAATTAAAGTCAATTAGATGACTTTCCGCAGGGTTAGGGTTGGGAACAGTAAGTGCTCCACTGAATTGAAGTTTCAGCCTTCACGACATAGGAAAACGGCCAAGTAAACAGCTATTTTCGTGGAGGAGGGTCAAGATATTAACTGATATGCATGAAATTTCACATATAGCTATATAATCCCTAGTGTAGTAAGATAAGACCTTTGGAGCACGCATTTAAAAAAAAAAAGTTTTTTAAGAACCACCCTAGTAGGGCAGTAATTGTTCCTTGATAATTTGTCACCTCCATGAAGGAACCTTGGGTGTACCGCCCCCCTGCCCCCCACTTCCTACGCCCCTGGTTATGGGTTGTATTCAGGGTAACACTGAGGATCATAGAATTGTGGAGTAGGAAGGAACTTCCAAGGGTCAACAAATCCTACCCCCTGCAATGCTACAGAATCCCTGACAGGTGGCCATGCAACCTCGGTTTCAGGGGACCCAGGTGGCACTGTGGGTTAAACCACAGAGCCTAGGGCTTGCTGATCAGAAGGTCGGCGGTTCGAATCCCCGCGACGGGGTGAGCTCCTGTTGCTCAGTCCCAGCTCCTGCCCACCTAGCAGTTCGAAAGCACGTCCAAGTGCAAGTAGATAAATAGGTACCGCTCCGGCGGGAAGGTAAACGGCGTTTCCGTGTGCTGCGCTGGTTCGCCAGAAGTGGCTTTGTCAAAGTATTGGAGCCTCAGCTTCAGGATCTGTCCTTCCAGTGAGCACTCAGGGCTTATTTCCTTCAGAATGGATAGGTTTGATCTTCTTGCAGTCCATGGGACTCTCAAGAGTCTCCTCCAGCACCAGAATTCAAAAGCATCAATTCTTCGGTGATCAGCCTTCTTTATGGTCCAGCTCTCACTTCCATACATCATTACTGGGAAAACCATAGCTTTAACTATAAGGACCTTTGTCGGCAAGGTGGTGTCTCTGCTTTTTAAGATGCTGTCTAGGTTTGTCATTGCTATTCTCCCAAGAAGCAGGCGTCTTCTAATTTCGTGACTGCTGTCACCATCTGCTGTGATCATGGAGCCCAAGAAAGTAAAATCTCTCACTGCCTACATTTCTTCCCCTTCCATTTGCCAGGAGGTGATGGGACCATGATCTTAGTTTTTTTGATGTTGAGCTTCAGACCATATTTTGCGCTCTCCTCTTTCACCCTCATTAAAAGGTTCTTTAATTCCTCCTCATTTTCTGCCATCAAAGTTGTGTCATCTGCATATCTGAGGTTGTTGATATTTCTTCCGGCAATCTTAATTCCATTTTGGGATTCATCCAGTCCAGCCTTTCGCATGATGAATTCTGCATATAAATAAGCAGGGAGACAATATACAGCCTTGTCGTACTCCTTTCCCAATTTTGAACCAATCAGTTGTTCCATATCCAGTTCTAACGGTAGCTTCTTGTCCCACATAGAGATTTCTCAGGAGACGGATGAGGTGATCAGGCACTCCCCATTTCTTTAAGAACTTGCCATAGTTTGCTATGGTCGACACAGTCAAAGTTTGCGTAGTATTCCATACTACCGGTACTACTGATCTTATTATTTGTACCCAGGCCATCTGACTCGGTTGCCCCAGCCACGCTAGGTGGCTTCCAACATATATAAAAACAAAATAAAACATTAAACATTAAAAAACTTCCCTCTCCAGGGCTGCCTACAGGTGTTTTCTAAAGTTTGTCTAGTGACTTATCTCCTTGGCTCTGCGGTTGCATAACTCCAACGTTGCTCTGATGGAAATAGCGATGTCCTAAGAAAAAGCGGGACATTCCAGGATAAAACCAGAAACCGGAACGGCTTCCGTAAATCCGGGCTTGTCCCTGGAAAATAGGGGCACTTGGAGGGTCTGAAGCAGAACGCCGATTACGTGATTGCAAACGCACACGGTGAAATGATTGGTAATTCGTTAATTAACATGTTGTTGTTGTTCAGTCGTTCAGTCGTGTCTGACTCTTCGTGACCCCCTGGACCAGAGCACGCCAGGCACGCCTATCCTTCACTGCCTCCCGCAGTTTGGTCAGACTCATGTTGGTGGCTTTGAGAACACCGTCCCACCATCTCATCCTCTGTCGTCCCCTTCTCCTTGTGCCCTCCATCTTTCCCAACATCAGGGTCTTTTCCAGGGAGTCTTCTCTTCTCATGAGGTGGCCAAAGTATTGGAGCCTCAGCTTCAGGATCTGTCCTTCTAGTGAGCACTCAGGGCTGATTTCTTTAAGAATGGATAGGTTTGATCTCCTTGCAGTCCATGGGACTCTCAAGAGTCTCCTCCAGCACCAGAATTCAAAAGCATCCATTCTTCGGCGATCAGCCTTCTTTATGGTCCAGCTCTCACTTCCGTACATTACTACTGGGAAAACCATAGCTTTAACTATACGGACCTTTGTTGGCAAGGTGATGTCTTTGCTTTTTAAGATGCTGTCTAGGTTTGTCATTGCTTTTCTCCCAAGAAGCAGGCGTCTTTTAATTTTAATTAACATACTGCATATTAATGGGTTTCGGATTTCAGCAGGTGCTTTTAAGGCTGGAATTTACTTATTTATTGTTTCTCTGGTTGGCTGGTGATTGAAACATTGCATGGTCCGAGAGAGTGTCCCTGCTCCTCTTCCACACCCTCTCATGGGCAACGGAGCAGAACCTCTGGCAATAGGTGCGGCAAGGTTGCCCGCCGAGGATGGCACAGGGCAAAGCAGGCAGAGCCCCGAGGGCATTTTTTTGAAATAGGTTCCCAGCTTTTACCAAGAAAGTCCTCACCTTCTTGTTGACCAACACCTACGGCTCTACTCTGTAAACCATATCCTCCTGTGGCCTGCGGTCAGTGGACTAGGGGGACTAGGCTAGCCCCCGAAATGTTCCCCTGCCACCTTCTTCTCAAAGCTCAGAAAGCTTCTGCCTGGCTTAGGGAGGGAGGTGCGACGCTTACCTGGCCACAGTGATCCATGCGACGATCACCTCCAGGCTTGACTACTGTAATTCGCTCTACGCGGGGCTGCCCTTGAAGCTGTCCCAGAAACTCCAGCGGGTGCAGAATGCTGCAGCGAGGCTCCTCACGGGGTCCCTGCCATGGGAGCATATTCACCCAGTGCTTTTCCAGCTGCACTGGCTCCCGGTGGAGTACAGGGTCAGATTTAAGGTGCTGGTTTTGACCTTTAAAGCCCTTCGCGGCCTAGGACCCTCGTACCTACGGGACCGCCTCTCCTGGTATGCCCCACGGAGGACCTTAAGGTCCATAAATAGCAACACTCTAGAGGTCCCGGGCCCTAAGGAAGTTAGATTAGCCTCAACCAGAGCAAACACTGGCTCCAACCTGGTGGAACGCCCTGTCTCATGAGACCAGGGCCCTGCAGGATCCGATTTCTTTCCGCAGGGCCTGTAAGACAGAGCTGTTCCGCCTGGCCTTTGGCTTGGAATCAACTTGATCCCCTCTTTCCTTTTTTCCTCCTGAGATGGAACTCCTATTTGGGGACTTCCCTGGCATTTTTCTTGCCCATGTAGGACCAGTCTGGATAGTCAGCCTTGGGGAAGATTTGACGGTTTCTTCCCCAAAGTTTTGATTTGAGTTTCTACTGAAATGAGGCTGCACTTTAATGTTTTTAATCTTGTTTTTAAGTTGTATTTTAATCAATTGTTTTTATACTTGGTGTTAGCCGCCCTGAGCCCGGTCTTGGCTGGGGAGGGCGGGGTATAAATAAAATGTATTATTATTATTATTACCTGCCTCTGAACATAGACATCTATATAAATAAAAATGTAACTGTCAGTTTGTCCCTAGTGGATAATCTCCCAAAGTACTGCACCGATTGCTTTGAAATTTTGACACAACGTTGCTTTCGAATATGGGAGTGTTTATATGTAAATACATTATATAGATGTCACACCAGCGACAAGTAAAACGGGAAAAACATACTTTTTAAGATCCTAACCCATCACATAGTGAGCAGCATGACATCACTAGCCACATAGCCACCGCCATTGTCAATGTGGTGACATCACTGCTGTGATACAGGCTATACAAGGTCAGAGAGCCCAGGAGGAGAGGGAGGAAGGCTATTGCCAGCAAAGGATACACGCTATGCGAGATCACACCCACAACGTCAGAGGGAAGGCACGCGCAAACTACAGAGAGAGAGAGAGAGTCCGTGAGGAGAGAGGAGAGGGAGGGGGGAACGGGAGACGGAGAAACAGAGAAAAAGAAACGGGAAGACGGACAGGAGGCAGGCGGAAGTACAACGGGAGAAGCTGTGGGGAGGCAGGCAAAAGCAGGGGGGAAAGATGAAGAGGAGGCAGGTGGGAGTTCAACGGGAGAAGCTGTGGGGAGGAAGGTGAAAACGGGGGGAAAGATGAAGAGGAGGCAGGTGGGAGTTCAACGGGAGAAGCTGTGGGGAGCCAGGGAAAAACGGGGGGAAAGATGAAGAGGAGGCAGGTGGGAGTTCAACGGGAGAAGCTGTGGGGAGGAAGGTGAAAACGGGGGGAAAGACAGAGGAGGCAGGTGGAAGTTCAACGGGAGAAGCTGTGGGGAGCCAGGGAAAAACGGGGGGAAAGATGAAGAGGAGGCAGGTGGGAGTTCAATGGGAGAAGCTGTGGGGAGGAAGGTGAAAACGGGGGGGGGGAGTCGGAGAGGAGGCAGGCGGGAGTTCAACGGGAGAAGCTGTGGGGAGGAAGGTGAAAACGGGGGGAAAGTCGGAGAGGAGGCAGGCGGGAGTTCAACGGGAGAAGCTGTGGGGAGGAAGGTGAAAACCGGGGGGAAGTCGGAGAGGAGGCAGGCGGGAGTTCAACGGGAGAAGCTGTGGGGAGGAAGGTGAAAACGGGGGGAAAGTCGGAGAGGAGGCAGGCGGGAGTTCAACGGGAGAAGCTGTGGGGAGGAAGGCGAAAACGGGGGGAAAGTCGGAGAGGAGGCAGGCGGGAGTTCAACGGGAGAAGCTGTGGGGAGGAAGGCGAAAACGGGGGGAAAGTCGGAGAGGAGGCAGGCGGGAGTTCAAGGGGATAAGCTGTGGGGAGGAAGGCGAAAGGAGGGGAAAGACGGAGAGGAGGCAGGCGGGAGTTCAACGGGAGAAGCTGTGGGGAGGAAGGCGAAAATGGAGGGGAAAGACGGAGAGGAGGCAGGCGGGAGTTCAACGGGAGAAGCTGTGGGGAGGAAGGCGAAAATGGAGGGGAAAGACGGAGAGGAGGCAGGCGGGAGTTCAATGGGAGAAGCTGTGAGGAGGAAGGTGAAAACGGGGTCTCCTTCCAGTACCAAATGAGCCACAGCAATGCGTGGCCGGGTACAGCTAAGAGGACTGCATTGCAGCAGGTTGGACTCTTAGGGTCCCTTCCAGCTCTATAATGACAAGCCCATTTGGACGCAGCAGAGAAGGAAAACTTGCCCATTCTGCTCCTTATCTCCGAGGCCCGTTTGATGCCTCTGGGTCAGCCACGGCTTGAAGGCCAGAGCACAGAATCCCCTTTGTTAATCATAATTTTTTAATTGATTTCCGTATAGTTTAACAAATTCAAATCCGTTTCCATAGAGTATTCCCTTAGCCTTTGGACTTCCCAGCTGTACTTCCGTGATGTTTCTGCTCAAATCCTTTTCTCTACTGCATTAAATGCAATACTTGTTTCTGTGATACATATCCCACGTTATATTCCTTTCTCATACTCGTTCCTCCGCTTAAATTTCTAGTCCTGCCTGCGATTTCGGTTTACTATAACATTTTCTCAGACAATTCCAAAAAGGGTCTCCACTCTCCCACAAATATTTCGTCTTTTTGGGGTCTCTTATTTTTGCTGTCGCCAGGGACCCAGGTGGCGCTGTGGGTTAAACCACAGAGCCTAGGGCTTGCTGATCAGAAGGTCAGCGGTTCGAATCCCCGTGACGGGGTGAGCTCCCGTTCCTCGGTCCCTGCTCCTGCCCACCTAGCAGTTCGAAAGCACGTCAAAGTGCAAGTAGATAAATAGGAACCGCTCTGGTGGGAAGGTAAACGGCGTTTCCGTGCGCTGCTCTGGTTCGCCAGAAGCGGCTTAGTCATGCTGGCCACATGACCTGGAAGCTGTACACCGGCTCTCGGCCAATAAAGCGAGATGAGCGCCGCAACCCCAGAGTCGGACACGACTGGACCTAATGGTCAGGGGTCCCTTTACCTTTACCTATTTTTCCTGTCAATTTCGTCATCTACATATAGTCCAATAGTTTTAGAAGTCCACTCTTTTGTTGAAATAATAGAATGACAGAATCATAGAACTAGAGTTGGAAAGGACCATGAGGCTCATGGCCCTGCGGTGCAAGAATCTTTGGCCCAACGTGGGGCTCGAACCCACAACCTTGAGATCAAGTGTCTTATGCTCTACCGACTCAACTTCTTCTTCACAGAATCTTGAGGGGCCCAGAGTAGGAAATGACACCCACCCTTAATAAGTTGTCTGTATTTTTTATTTTACACTGCCCATGGATTATATCCCAAGGGTGGTTGGATGCTTGATCCCCAGTGTTGGGTGACTCTGAGGTAGACTGCCTTGACTGGGGAGGCTCCATTGAGCTCTCATGGTTAGTTGCTCAGGAGAAACTAATCCTCGACGGATACGTCCTTTCTATTTTTAGTGATAATGGACCAAACTTGCTTGGTCTGGAAAAGGTCACTGAACATTAAGGGCCTGAGCTGGCTATGGGGAGGAGCGTGTTAAATGCTTTCTTTTACAGTGACCTGCTGTTGGTGCGAAAGAAAATACATATTTTCCTCTCTATTGCGTCTTAGTCAGAGTCGATGTCAAAACCGTTTGAGCTCAGGCATTGGAAGGGAGGATCCTGCCCCTGGCAGATCTAATCCTCTGTGACACCACCTGTCATATTCTGGTGACCTTGGAGGCGAAAAATTAAGCAACCTGCCTGATGCTTTGTCAAGGTGTTTGCTTTGCTTAACAGCCCGATCTATCTGGAAACCAACGCATCTCGGGTGACAACTCTTCCTCTGCTTCCGCGTAAAGGTGCCAGAGAACATCGGAAGAGAATGGGAACAGGATCTAAACCCCTCATCCTGTCCTCGCAGGGGCTAACAAAATGCCATGATGGGAAGCAAGGACTTGAGGGCAACAGCCACTCTCTCCACTTGCAGTTTTTAATTAATTTTTTAATTAATTATTAAATTCGAATACTGCCCCTAACCTACATGAAATCACAATATAAAAACACAAAATGGCATAATAAAAACCAAAACCAATACAATCAGCCCAAGGCCTGGTTGAAGAGGGACATTTTTGGCAGCTAAAGGTGCATAATGAAGGCACCAGCTGACCCTCTCTGGGGAGAGCATTTCACAAATGGGGAGCCACCACAGAAAAGGCCATGTTCTCATGTTGCTGACCCCTCGTGGAGGAGGCACTCATAGAAGGGTCCGGGTAGGTTCATATGGAAAGAGGCGGTCCTTGAGGTATTGTGGTCCTGAGCCATTTCAGGTAGTCAGGGGTAGATGATCTCTGGTACTGCAAGTAATATGTAACTATCATGGCTAGGTAAAGGTAAAGGGACCCCTAACCATTAGGTCCAGTCGCAGACGACTCTGGGGTTGCGGTGCTCATCTCGCTTTATTGGCCGAGGGAGCTGGCGTACACCTTCCAGGTCATGTGGCCAGCATGACAAAGCCGCTTCTGGCGAACCAGAGCAGCACATGGAAACGCCATTTACCTTCCCGCCGGAGTGGTACCTATTTATCTCCTTGCACTTTGACATGCTTTCGAACTGCTAGGTGGGCAGGAGCTGGGACCGAGCAACGGGAGCTCACCCCGTCACAGGGATTCGAACCGCCGACCTTCTGATCGGCAAGCCCTAGGCTCTGTGGTTTAACCCACAGCGCCACCCGCGTCCCTTAACCATCATGGCTAGTAGCCATCAATAGACTTTTCCTCCTCTGTGAGTGTTCCCAATCCTCTTTGAAAGCCACCCAAGTTGCTAGCCATCGCTGCCTCCTGTGGCGGTGAGTTCCATAGTTTAGCTATGCATGAAGGAGTACTTCCTTTGATCTTTGCTGAACCTTCCAGCATTGAGGTCCACCTCTGAGTGCTCCTCTCCCTCCCTCCATGCTGAATATTTTGCAAATAGTCACCAAAATCTATCTTTTGCAGTCTTTGCTGGGGTGCGTTGGGGTTCTGTTCTTTTCTCTTTTTTTAGGGGGGGGTGATAGTGTGTGGTCCAAATGTACGTAAAATTCCCATCTTGCAGTTTTCATGATGGATGATGGGCTTGAGGGCATCCTGAACAAGTTTGCAGATGACACCAACTTGGGAGGGGTGGCTAATACCCCAGAGGACAGGATGACACTTCAAAATGACCTTAACAGATTAGAGAACTGGGCCAAGGCAAACAGGATGAATTTTAACAGGGAGAAATGTAAAGTACTACACTTGGGCAAAAAAAAAATGAAAGGCACAAATACAGGATGGGTGACACCTGGCTTGAGAGCAGTACAAGTGAAAAGGATCTAGGAGTCTTGGTAGACCACAAACTTGACATGAGTCAACAGTGTGATGCAGCAGCTAAAAAAGCCAATGCAATTCTGGGCTGCATCCATAGGAGTATAGCATCTAGATCAAGGGAAGTAATAGTACCACTGTATTCCGCTCTGGTCAGACCTCACCTGGAATACTGTGTCCAGTTCTGGGCACCACAGTTCAAGAAGGATACTGACAAGCTGGAACGTGTCCAGAGGAGGGCAACCAAAATGGTCAAAGGCCTGGAAACGATGCCTTATGAGGAACGGCTTAGGGAGCTGGGTATGTTTAGCCTGGAGAAGAGAAGGTTAAGGGGTGATAGGATAGCCATGTTCAAATATATAAAAGGATGTCATATAGAGGAGGGAGAAAGGTTGTTTTCTGCTGCTCCAGAGAAGCGGACACGGAGCAATGGATTCAAACTACAAGAAAGAAGATTCCACCTAAACATTAGGAAGAACTTCCTGACAGTAAGAGCTGTTTGACAGTGGAATTTGCTGCCAAGGAGTGTGGTGGAGTCTCCTTCTTTGGAGGTCTTTAAGCAGAGGCTTGACAGCCACCTGTCAGGAATGCTTTGATGGTGTTTCCTGCTTGGCAGGGGCTTGGACTGGATGGCCCTGGTGGTCTCTTCCAACTCTATGATTCTACGATTCCATTATTGACAGGTGAGCAGCCACCTGTGTCTAGGAAATAATGGTCTGTCTTTTGGAAGGAAAGGTGTTTGGGATGATGAACTTTGAGAGCACATAAAAAAGGAGGAAGAGGTGTGAGGTTGAGACAGACATTCCTTCCTGAGGTTGTTTTCACTGGCTTCCTTCTGCTATTTGTTTGGGCACGGAAAGGGCACCGGCAAATGGCATGTTTTTGTTGTCTTAGGGTCAATTCGATGTGGCAACAACATCCGTACATGACGTGGTCGCCTCTTTCAGGTTAAACTTTGGGTGAATCTATCAACAGTGCCGGGGCTCTGCCTCTGCAGCTGAAATCCTAGTTGCTGCAAACCTCAGGAGGGGAGAGTTGCCCAGCTTTCCCCACAGGCATCTGAGCGGCCACTGTGAGGACAGGTTGCTGCCCTAGATGGGCAGCTGACAGCAGGGACCTCATATGTTAGCTCCTGGCTTATTAGCAGTACACGGGAAAAAGATCTCGAGGTCTTGCATGATCACAAGCTGAACATGAGTCAACCGTGTGATGCAGCAGCAAAAAAGGCTAATGCTATTCTAGGCTGCATCCACAGAAGTCTAGTGCCCAGATCAAGGGAAGTAATGGTCCTACTCTGTTCTGCCTTGGTTAGACCACACCTGGAATACTGTGTCCAGTTCTGGGCACCACAATTTAAGAAGGACGTTGACAAGCTGGAAGGTGGGCAGAGGAGGGTGACCAAGATGCTCAGGGGTCTGGAAACCAAGCCTTATGAGGAACAGTTGAGGGAGCTGGGTGTGTTTAGCCTGGAGAAGAGGAGACTGAGAGGAGCCATCTTCAAATATCTCAAGGGCTGTGACAAGGAAGAGGGAACAAGCTCCTTCTCTCCTGCTTTAAATGGTAGGACTCGAACCCATGGCTTCAAGTTACACGAAAGGAGATCCTGACATCAGGAAGAACTTTCTGGCAGTAAGAGCTGTTTGGCAGTGGAACAGTCTCCCTCGGGTGGTTGCGGACTCTCCTTTCTTGGAGGTTTTTACACAGAGGTTGGATGGCCATCTGTCATGGATACTTTATCTGAGATTCTTGAATTGCAGGGGGTTGGACTAGAGGACCCATGGGGTCCCTTCCAACTCTATCATTCTATGATTCTGCGATTAACCTCCCCCCCCCCAAGTTTACTGGATCTCTAAGAGGTCCAGCCCTATTGTTAGACCTGTGTAACAGCAGACTCAGCTGGCAGGGGGCAGGCAAGTGTTGAGAGCACAGAGCTGTTGTAAGAACATAAGCAGAGCCCTTCAGGATCAGGCCAAGCATCCTCTTCTCACAGGGGCCAACTAGATGCCCCAAACAGAAACCTCCAAGGAGGACCTGAGTGCAACAGCAACTCTCCCTTCCTTTGGCTTCCAGCAGCTGGTATGCAGAAATATTACTGGCTCCAGCCTTGGAGGCAGAGCAATAGCCAACATGGCTAGTAGCCATCGATAGCCTTTGTGTGCCTGCCCTGAGCTCCCCAAGCAAGCCCACGGCCCTCGGATGCAGTGATGTGGTGGAGGCTGTTATCCTGTTGCCAGGGGTTGAAACAAGGCAATGTTTGCTCCACAAGCCCTCCTTCCTTTTTCCTTGCCACGATGCAATGGAAAGAGTGGGGAGGGATTATTTCTCCTTGGCTCCTCTCCCTGTCCTGAAGCTATCATTATGGGATTAGTTTGGATGGCGGAAGGTTGAAGGGTTTGCCTGCTAAATGCCAAAGAGCAGGTTGCTGCCATTTGACCCTAGGAAAACACACCAGAGGATTTCTCAGCAGGTTAATTCACTTGCAAGCTGGAGAAGGCTTCTGCACTCTTGACCATACAAACTGCTACATGACGACAGCCTTATGTTCTTATTTATATAGGAGGATATTGGAGGATGTGAAGTCTTAGTTGTGTCTGATGTGCTCAGAGAGGGATAGGAGGACCTGTCCATTTTGACTCTCAAAGTTTCTCATTTTTTCAATCTGAAATTCCCAACTTTTTGCAGAAGTTTGCAATTCTTTTCTATTCCTCGTCAAAATCTACCAGCCTTTTAGTGCAGCTTTCTCCCACTGAACACATTTTTTACCTTGTAGTTTTGACGAATGTCCATATTTCTGCCAGCAATTTTCCTTAATGCATTGCATCTTTGCAATGATACTTTTACTAATCTGTTCATATATTTTTTGCACACTTTCCCTCAATATATGCCTTTCTGTTAATGTTGGCTGGAAACTGCATTGCAAATTTTGGATAAGTACAGATGGCTGCGTTTCGGTACTAAAATTGTTTCAGAAAGTGGAAATTAATTTTCCTTTAAATGTGAACAGTACCTACTCGCCATTGCATCTGAATCAAAAGAGGCTGTGCAGGTGTATGTTATTGGAAGCATAAGAACAGCCGGATGGATCAGGACCAACAGTCTAGTCCAGAGATTGACTGGATTGAGGCCCAGTGAACTTAAGCTGAATCCTGATAAATTAGAAGTGCTGGGTCTGTTTCCACCAAAATTTGGTGCAATGAATTATGTCAGGAAAGGATGAACTGCCCCTGAAATAACAGGTTCATAATCTTAGACAGTGTTTCCCAAACTTGGGTTTCTAGCTGTTTTTGGACTATAACACCCATCATCCCTAGCTAGCAAGACCAGTGGTCAGAGATGATGGGAACTGTAGTCCAAAACAGCTGGAGACCCACGTTTGGGAAACACTGGTCTAGGCGTATTCCTAGATTCAGCCTCTCAATAGAGTCCAAAGTGACTGCTGTGACTAGGAGTGCCAAGACCCACTTTAGACTGCCTTCTAAACCAGGATAGCCTGGACTCCGTTCTCCAGAGACCTCCTGGCTTGACTACTGCAAAGCATTCTATGTGGGGCTGCCCTTGACGGTGCCCCAGAGGCTGCAGCTAGTGAAAACGGCAGAGGCCCCTGTCTGTATAATGGAGTGTCGTATGTTTTATCAAGAGAACTTGCTTGGTAAACAATTGTCCATTGTAAAATTGGGTAATACAAATGGAAAATTAAAAAGCAAAATGTAATCCATGGGATTACAGTTGTGCAAAGTCAAGAAACACATGCCAATGGAAAAATTCAAACAAACATGAATGTGCTATTTATAATACCTTCCGTGTTGCTTTAACAAATTGCAGTAAACAGAATCTAATAACATTCTGTCCAAAGCATGAAAGTAACATTAATTCTGTTTCACTTTAAAGTGGCAGGAAGCCTGCTGCCTTTGTCTGCAACACAGACAACAACGGCATCTGCAGAAGCCACATCTTCTCTGAACTCGACTACGGTTCCCCGATCAAGTACCGAAACTGAATTCAGTACCACCACAAAGACAACAGGAACAATAATGACATCGGCAGAAGCAACAACTTCTCTAATCTCCACTACGGTGTCCCAGTCAGGTATTGAAACTGAATCCAATACCACCACAAAGACAACAGGGCCAACAATGACATCTGCCAAAGCCACATCAAGTACGGAGACTCTATCCACGTCTCCAAACGAGACTACAGAGCTGAAGTCAACTGCCCCAGAAGCCACCACTTCTCCACTGCAGACCACAGAGCTCCCATCAAGTACTGAAGCTCTATCCACTTCACCAAAGGAGACTACAGGGCTGACGTCAACTGCACCAGAAGCCACCTCTTCTCCACTGCAGACCACAGAGCTCACTTCAAGTACTGAGGCTCTATCCACTTCACCAAAGGAGACCTCAGGACTGACATCAACTGCCCCAGAAGCCACCTCTTCTCCACTGCAGACCACAGAACTCACATCCAGTACTGAGGCTCTCTCCACTTCACCAAAGGAGACCTCAGGGCTGACATCAACTGCACCAGAAGCCACGACTTCTCCACTGCAGACCACAGAGCTCCCATCCAGTAGCGAGTCTCTATCCACTTCACCAAAGGAGACCTCAGGGCTGACATCAACTGCCCCAGAAGCCACCTCTTCTCCACTGCAGACCACAGAGCTCCCATCCAGTACCGAGGCTCTATCCACATCATCAAAGGAGACTACAGGGCTGACATCAACTGCAGCAGAAGCCACCACTTCTCCACTGCAGACCACAGAGCTCCCATCCAGTACCGAGGCTCTATCCACTTCACCAAAGGAGACTACAGGGCTGACGTCAACTGCACCAGAAGCCACCTTTTCTCCACTGCAGACCACAGAGCTCACTTCAAGTACTGAGGCTCTATCCACTTCACCAAAGGGGACGACAGGGCTGACATCAACTGCACCAGAAGCCACGACTTCTTCACTGCAGACCACAGAGCTCCCATCAAGTACTGAGGCTGTATCCACTTCACCAAAGGAGACTACAGTGCTGACGTCAACAGCACCAGAAGCCACTTCTTCTCCAGTGCAGACCACAGAGCTCACTTCAAGTACTGAGGCTCTATCCACTTCACCAAAGGAGACTACAGGGCTGACATCAACTGCAGCAGAAGCCACCACTTCTCCACTGCAGACCACAGAGCTCCCATCCAGTACCGAGGCTCTATCCACTTCTCCAAAGGAGACTACAGGGCTGACATCAACTGTACCAGAAGCCACGGCTTCTCCACTGCAGACCACAGAGCTCCCATCCAGTACTGAGGCTCTATCCACTTCTCCAAAGGAGACTACAGGGCTGACATCAACTGTACCAGAAGCCACGGCTTCTCCACTGCAGACCACAGAGCTCCCATCCAGTACTGAGGCTCTATCCACTTCACCAAAGGAGACTATAGGGCTGACATCAACTGCATCAGAAGCCACCACTTCTCCACTGCAGACCACAGACGTCTCTTCAAGTACTGAGGCTCTATCCACTTCTCCAATGGAGACTACAGGGCTGGCATCAACTTCACCAGAATCCACCACTTCTCCACTGCAGACCACAGAGCTCCCATCAAGTACCGAGGCTCTATCTACTTCACCAAAGAAGACCTCAGGACTGACATCAACTGCACCAGAAGCCACCACTTCTCCACTGCAGACCACAGAGCTCAGATCAAGTACTGAGGCTTCATCCACTTCACCAAAGGAGACTACAGGTCTGGCATCAACTGCCCCAGAAACCACCTCTTCTCCACTGCAGACCACAGAGCTCCCATCAAGTACTGAGGCTCTATCCACTTCACCAAAGGAGACTACAGGGCTGACATCAACTGTACCAGAAGCCACGACTTCTCCACTACAGACCACAGAGCTCCCATCAAGTACCGAGGCTCTATCCACGTCACCAAAGGAGACTACAAGGCTTACATCAACTGCCCCAGAAGCCACCTCTTCTCCACTGCAGACCACAGAGCTCCCATCAAGTACTGAGGGTCTATCCACTTCACCAAAGGAGACTACAGGTCTGGCATCAACTGCCCCAGAAACCACCTCTTCTCCACTGCAGACCACAGAGCTCCCATCAAGTACTGAGGCTCTATCCACGTCACCAAAGGAGACTACAGGGCTGACATCAACTGCAGCAGAAGCCACCTCTTCTCCACTGCAGACCACAGAGCTCCCATCAAGTACCGAGGCTCTATCCACGTCACCAAAGGAGACTACAAGGCTTACATCAACTGCCCCAGAAGCCACCTCTTCTCCACTGCAGACCACAGAGCTCCCATCAAGTACTGAGGGTCTATCCACTTCACCAAAGGAGACTACAGGTCTGGCATCAACTGCCCCAGAAACCACCTCTTCTCCACTGCAGACCACAGAGCTCCCATCAAGTACCGAGGCTCTATCCACTTCACCAAAGGAGACTACAGGGCTGACATCAACTGCAGCAGAAACCACCACTTCTCCACTGCAGACCACAGAGCTCACTTCAAGTACTGAGGCTCTATCCACTTCTCCAAAGGAGACTACAAGGCTTACATCAACTGCCCCAGAAGCCACCTCTTCTCCACTGCAGACCACAGAGCTCCCATCAAGTACTGAGGCTCTATCCACCTCACCAAAGGAGACTACAGGGCTGACATCAACTGCACCAGAAGCCACGACTTCTCCACTGCAGACCACAGAGCTCCCATCCAGTAGCGAGTCTCTATCCACTTCACCAAAGAAGACCTCAGGACTGACATCAACTGCACCAGAAGCCACCACTTCTCCACTGCAGACCACAGAGCTGCCATCAAGTACCGAGGCTCTATCCACTTCTCCAAAGGAGACTACAGGGCTGACATCAACTGCAGCAGAAGCCACCACTTCTCCACTGCAGACCACAGAGCTCCCATCAAGTACTGAGGCTCTATCCACTTCACCAAAGGAGACTACAGGGCTGACATCAACTGTACCAGAAGCCACGACTTCTCCACTGCAGACCACAGAGCTCCCATCAAGTACTGAGGCTCTATCCACGTCACCAAAGGAGACTACAGGGCTGACATCAACTGCATCAGAAGCCACCACTTCTCCACGGCAGACCACAGACGTCACTTCAAGTACTGAGGCTCTATCCACTTCTCCAATGGAGACTACAGGGCTGGCATCAACTTCACCAGAATCCACCACTTCTCCTATGCAGACCACAGAGCTCCCATCAAGTACCGAGGCTCTATCTACTGCACCAAAGAATACCTCAGGACTGACATCAACTGCACCAGAAGCCACCACTTCTCCACTGCAGACCACAGAGCTCCCATCAAGTACCGAGGCTCTATCCACTTCTCCAAAGGAGACTACAGGGCTGACATCAACTGCAGCTGAAGCCACCACTTCTCCACTGCAGACCACAGAGCTCAGATCAAGTACTGAGGCTGCATCCACTTCACCAAAGGAGACTACAGGTCTGGCATCAACTGCCCCAGAAACCACTTCTTCTCCACTGCAGACCACAGAGCTCACATCCAGTACCGAGGCTCTATCCACTTCACCAAAGGAGACTACAGGGCTGACATCAACTGCAGCAGAAGCCACCACTTCTCCACTGCAGACCACAGAGCTCCCATCCAGTACCGAGGCTCTATCCACTTCTCCAAAGGAGACTACAGGGCTGACATCAACTGCAGCAGAAGCCACCACTTCTCCACTGCAGACCACAGAGCTCCCATCCAGTACCGAGGCTCTATCCACTTCTCCAAAGGAGACTACAGGGCTGACATCAACTGTACCAGAAGCCACGGCTTCTCCACTGCAGACCACAGAGCTCCCATCCAGTACTGAGGCTCTATCCACTTCTCCAAAGGAGACTACAGGGCTGACATCAACTGTACCAGAAGCCACGGCTTCTCCGCTGCAGACCACAGAGCTCCCATCCAGTACCGAGGCTCTATCCACTTCTCCAAAGGAGACTACAGGGCTGACATCAACTGTACCAGAAGCCACGGCTTCTCCACTGCAGACCACAGAGCTCCCATCCAGTACTGAGGCTCTATCCACTTCACCAAAGGAGACTATAGGGCTGACATCAACTGCATCAGAAGCCACCACTTCTCCACTGCAGACCACAGACGTCTCTTCAAGTACTGAGGCTCTATCCACTTCTCCAATGGAGACTACAGGGCTGGCATCAACTTCACCAGAATCCACCACTTCTCCACTGCAGACCACAGAGCTCCCATCAAGTACCGAGGCTCTATCTACTTCACCAAAGAAGACCTCAGGACTGACATCAACTGCACCAGAAGCCACCACTTCTCCACTGCAGACCACAGAGCTCAGATCAAGTACTGAGGCTTCATCCACTTCACCAAAGGAGACTACAGGTCTGGCATCAACTGCCCCAGAAACCACCTCTTCTCCACTGCAGACCACAGAGCTCCCATCAAGTACTGAGGCTCTATCCACGTCACCAAAGGAGACTACAGGGCTGACATCAACTGCAGCAGAAGCCACCTCTTCTCCACTGCAGACCACAGAGCTCCCATCAAGTACCGAGGCTCTATCCACGTCACCAAAGGAGACTACAAGGCTTACATCAACTGCCCCAGAAGCCACCTCTTCTCCACTGCAGACCACAGAGCTCCCATCAAGTACTGAGGGTCTATCCACTTCACCAAAGGAGACTACAGGTCTGGCATCAACTGCCCCAGAAACCACCTCTTCTCCACTGCAGACCACAGAGCTCCCATCAAGTACCGAGGCTCTATCCACTTCACCAAAGGAGACTACAAGGCTTACATCAACTGCCCCAGAAGCCACCTCTTCTCCACTGCAGACCACAGAGCTCCCATCAAGTACTGAGGCTCTATCCACCTCACCAAAGGAGACTACAGGGCTGACATCAACTGCAGCAGAAACTACCACTTCTCCACTGCAGACCACAGAGCTCCCATCAAGTACTGAGTCTCTATCCACTTCTCCAAAGGAGACTACAGGGCTGACATCAACTGCACCAGAAGCCACGACTTCTCCACTGCAGACCACAGAGCTCCCATCCAGTAGCGAGTCTCTATCCACTTCACCAAAGAAGACCTCAGGACTGACATCAACTGCACCAGAAGCCACCACTTCTCCACTGCAGACCACAGAGCTGCCATCAAGTACCGAGGCTCTATCCACTTCTCCAAAGGAGACTACAGGGCTGACATCAACTGCAGCAGAAGCCACCACTTCTCCACTGCAGACCACAGAGCTCCCATCAAGTACTGAGGCTCTATCCACTTCACCAAAGGAGACTACAGGGCTGACATCAACTGTACCAGAAGCCACGACTTCTCCACTGCAGACCACAGAGCTCCCATCAAGTACTGAGGCTCTATCCACGTCACCAAAGGAGACTACAGGGCTGACATCAACTGCATCAGAAGCCACCACTTCTCCACTGCAGACCACAGACGTCACTTCAAGTACTGAGGCTCTATCCACTTCTCCAAAGGAGACTACAGGGCTGACGTCAACTGCACCAGAAGCCACCACTTCTCCACTGCAGACCACAGAGCTCCCATCAAGTACCGAGGCTCTATCCACTTCTCCAAAGGAGACTACAGGGCTGACGTCAACTGCACCAGAAGCCACCACTTCTCCACTGCAGACCACAGAGCTCCCATCAAGTACCGAGGCTCTATCTACTGCACCAAAGAATACCTCAGGACTGACATCAACTGCACCAGAAGCCACCACTTCTCCACTGCAGACCACAGAGCTCAGATCAAGTACTGAGGCTGCATCCACTTCACCAAAGGAGACTACAGGTCTGGCATCAACTGCCCCAGAAACCACCTCTTCTCCACTGCAGACCACAGAGCTCCCATCAAGTACTGAGGGTCTATTCTCTTCACCAAAGGAGATTACAGGGCTGACATCAACTGCCCCAGAAGCCACCTCTTCTCCACTGCAGACCACAGAGCTCCCATCAAGTACCGAGGCTCTACCCACCTCACCAAAGGAGACTACAGGGCTGACATCAACTGTAGCAGAAGCCACCTCTTCTCCACTGCAGACCACAGAGCTCACATCCAGTACCGAGGCTCTATCCCCTTCTCCAAAGGAGACTACAGGGCTGACGTCAACTGCACCAGAAGCCACCACTTCTCCACTGCAGACCACAGAGCTCCCATCAAGTACCGAGGCTCTATCTACTTCACCAAAGAAGACCTCAGGACTGACATCAACTGCACCAGAAGCCACCACTTCTCCACTGCAGACCACAGAGCTCCCATCAAGTACCGAGGCTCTATCCACATCTCCAAAGGAGACTACAGGGCTGACGTCAACTGCACCAGAAGCCACCACTTCTCCACTGCAGACCACAGAGCTCCCATCAAGTACCGAGGCTCTATCTACTTCACCAAAGAAGACCTCAGGACTGACATCAACTGCAGCAGAAGCCACCACTTCTCCACTGCAGACCACAGAGCTCCCATCAAGTACCGAGGCTCTATCCACTTCTCCAAAGGAGACTACAGGGCTGACATCAACTGCAGCAGAAACCACCACTTCTCCACTGCAGACCACAGAGCTTAGATCAAGTACTGAGGCTGCATCCACTTCACCAAAGGAGACTACAGGTCTGGCATCAACTGCCCCAGAAGCCACCTCTTCTCCACTACAGACCACAGAGCTCCCATCAAGTACTGAGGCTCTATCCACTTCTCCAATGGAGACTACAGGGCTGGCATCAACTTCACCAGAATCCACCCCTTCTCCTATGCAGACCACAGAGCTCACATCCAGTACCGAGGCTCTATCCACTTCTCCAAAGGAGACTACAGGGCTGACGTCAACTGCACCAGAAGCCACCACTTCTCCACTGCAGACCACAGAGCTCCCATCAAGTACCGAGGCTCTATCCACTTCTCCAAAGGAGACTACAGGGCTGACGTCAACTGCACCAGAAGCCACCACTTCTCCACTGCAGACCACAGAGCTTAGATCAAGTACCGAGGCTCTATCAACCTCACCAAAGGAGACTACAGGGCTGACATCAACTGCAGCAGAAGCCAGCTCTTCTCCACTGCAGACCACAGAGCTCCCATCAAGTACTGAGGCTCTATCCACTTCTCCAATGGAGACTACAGGGCTGGCATCAACTTCACCAGAATCCACCACTTCTCCTATGCAGACCACAGAGCTCACATCCAGTACCGAGGCTCTATCCACTTCTCCAAAGGAGACTACAGGGCTGACGTCAACTGCACCAGAAGCCACCACTTCTCCACTGCAGACCACAGAGCTCCCATCAAGTACCGATGCTCTATCCACTTCTCCAAAGGAGACTACAGGGCTGACGTCAACTGCACCAGAAGCCACCACTTCTCCACTGCAGACCACAGAGCTCCCATCAAGTACCGATGCTCTATCCACTTCTCCAAAGGAGACTACAGGGCTGACATCAACTGCACCAGAAGCCACCACTTCTCCAGTGCAGACCACAGAGCTCGCATCCAGTACTGAGACTTTATCCACGTCACCAAAGGAGACCTCAGGACTGACATCAGCAGCACCAGAAGCCACGACTTCTCCACTGCAGACCTCAGAGCTGACATCAACCCCTCAAGCTCTTCCCACTTCTCTTGCCATGACTACATCATCTGTACCAGAGGCCACCACTTCACAGCCACAAACCACAAAGGTCTCATCAAGTGTAGGAGCTCTGTCCAGGTCTCCAGAAGTCACTATAGCGCTAACGTCAACTTTACTACAATCTACCACTTCTCGGGCACAGACTACGCAGTACCGATCAAGGGCAGAAACTTTCCCCACTTCTGGAACAGAGGCTACAGAGCGCACATCAATTGTACATGTTTCCTCCACTATTCCCCCAGAGCCTGTGGAGGTCACTTCTAGTGTCGCATCTCCTTCCACTTTTCAGAGAGAAACTGTGGGATTCACATCAGAGACAGTCACCCCTTCAGAGACTGACAGAGGTACGTTCATTTATTCATTTACGATGCATCCTGTTCCAAAGATATACAGGATGCTTTGCAGGTGTTTTTTTCAGGGGGAACTGAGTTCCGGCACCTCTCAGGTGGGTGCCATGGCCATTCTGAGAGAATGAGGGAGGTGCTCATGGTGAGTCATTTTTTCTGGAAAAATAGCACTGATGCTTTGCAAGGTACAGGTATGGGGTCACCTGCCACTAGGGCTTCTCTTCTGAAACAAGTGGAGGATGAGGAGACTTCGTGGATTGGTTAGTGTCATAGTCCTGTGGAGAGATCATGGGGTTGGTTGGAGCAGCAGGAAGAGTGGGTTATGAATGTAGAAATCGAAGTACAGGCTATCAGGGAGAGGTTGAGCAGCATCAGCCTTAGGAACAGGCTGAGCAGATTGTCAGGGGAGAAGCCCACCTTAGCACCACCAGACACTCCCAGCCTTGTGTCACAGCAGAGTGTTGTGATGCCAGCACTGCCTCCTGTCCATAGGGTGCCTCCTCTCTCCATGGAGGTGCTTGGGGATAGAGCAGACACGAAGCAGGGCCCATCACCACAGATGTGGAGAAACCCAGCCCTGAGGCTCAGGAGTCCAACAGTGCCTGTCCCAGTCTTCAAACGCAGAGCCCAGGGGGCATCTCAGTTGTTGGCACAGCATCTCTTAGCTTCTGCTTAGCCATGCATCTAAATCAGTGGTTCCCAGAATTTTTCTAGCCACCCCTCCTTGGTTCCATAATGTCTTCTCCAGTACCCCATATTCTATTAAAAGAAAAAACAAAATAAAAAAATTCCTTCCAGTAGCACCTTAGAGACCAACTAAGTTTGTTCTTGGTATGAGCTTTCGTGTGCATGCACACAAAAGCTCATACCAAGAACAAACTTAGTTGGTCTCTAAGGTGCTACTGGAAGGTATCTGAAGAAGTGTGCATGCACACGAAAGCTCATACCAAGAACAAACTTAGTTGGTCTCTAAGGTGCTACTGGAAGGTATCTGAAGAAGTGTGCATGCACATGAAAGCTCATACCAAGAACAAACTTAGTTGGTCTCTAAGGTGCTACTGGAAGGTATCTGAAGAAGTGTGCATGCACACGAAAGCTCATACCAAGAACAAACTTAGTTGGTCTCTAAGGTGCTACTGGAAGGAATTTTTTTATTTTGTTTTGACTATGACAGACCAACACGGCTATCTACCTGTAACTGTCTATTAAAAGAGTTATTCAGAATAGTGGTTTGCACAACCCACTATGGAAGATAACAACACAGCAATATTCCAAACAGTAAGAATTGATTGCACGTTTATTCAAAATCCTATTTGAGCTGTTTAGTTTAATTCAACAAAATTGATTACCTTGATCCTGTGAGACCGCTTTTCAAAGACTGATAGTCATTTAGATATCACATTTAGTAACCACCATTGAGTAAATTCTTAATGCAGCGGATGGACTACATGAAGTGATACAAAGTCATCAGGAGCCTTCAATCACCGCAGTTACCGGTAATCACCTGAAGTCAATTTTGTTTGCTTGGAGAGAAGTTGGATGACCACACTAAAACCACATTCCACCAACTGTGTTACTGAAAATGCGACAAGGAGCTTCTTAACTACTGTCCACAGTGCAGAGTAGCAACCAAAGATTTGGTTCTGTAACTAAAGCTCTTGGTACAATATCTTAAACTTTGACTTCAGCTCAACATCATTTTGTGGTTCAGTTAGTTATTCCTACACTGCCCCAACCTCCTCTGTATCTGAAAATGGATTTATCGCCCAGTCGGGATTTCCCAACAAAGGAAGAGCCTCAGACCACTCAGAGATATCTTCATGCAGTGTAGGCAAATGGTCCAGCACCTTGTATGTTGCCTTTCTCTTCCAGCTGACCATAAATAAATGATCAATATTGGAGGGGCCCATCTCCAGCTCCCCCTGCTGCCCTCTTGCCTCTTAGCACTCTCCTGCCGCACAGTGTGTTTTAGCAACCCCTAGGTAATTGCACCACCCCCAGGGGGCAATACCACACACTTTGGAAACCACTGATCTAGAGATCTGTTACAACTTTTGACTGTTGTGCCTAATGTATGACTAGTGAATTTAGCCCGTTCATAATGGGCGCTAGATACCCACGCCCCCTCTCCCCCCGTCCGCCCTCGCGCGGGCAAGTGGGCGGCCATTCTGCGGCGGGAAAGCTCTCCTGTAGCGCGCGGCCCTTGAAGCTCCTGGCGGCCGCCGGGCTCGCGCAACCCCTCGCCGCCTCGCCCCATGGCGCTAGGCAGAGAGCGCGCAACTTCCACAGGACGGAGCCCCCGCCGGCGTCCTGAGGAGAGGAGAGTGGCGCGAGCTCCGTGCGAGGCGGCGGCGCTGCCCCAACTGACGGCGCGCGTGTGCCGCCGCTGCCTCTCGGACACGCCCCCCTCTCCCGTCGTCCAATCCCTGCGTCCGTCTGCGACATGCGCAGTGGAAAATTTCCACTGACACACAGAACGTACGCACGGACACAGGGATATTATTATACAGGATAGTGACCTACCCATTAAACAGTTGGGGGGAAGCCTTGTTGAGACTCTGAGTATTGTTTTTATCAGTGGAAGCTATTAAGGGTCTGCAAAGATCTCAGGTCAGCAGTAACGGAAATGTTTTCTCTCTAGCCACCAAAGGCAATGAATCAGTGATCCGCCCGGTTACAGAGAGACCAATTCAACAACCAGGAGGTGTTAAGAACGCCACAACACCAGAAGCAACTACACCCCCTGTGGGAACAACAAGTATGCATTTGGGGATTTGGGAGGGAAAGAGGGAAGCATTATCACATCTGTAGTGCTGTTACTCTTATATTAATAAATAATAATAATAATAGAGAGAGAGATTTATTAGACTTGTGAGGACCATGCCTTTACACAAAAACCATCCAACATTATTAAAAGAATAACAATATAATTGTTAAACTGGGTTAAAACACATTTCCCGCTAGCCCCGCAAAGCAAACAAAACAAGACCAAGAAAACCAGCCCGCAATGCAGGAAGGAAAATACAACAGCAGATCAGGAGAAATAATAATAATAATAATAATAATAATAATAATAAAATAAATTTTTATTTATACCCCACCCTTCACTGTCCAGAAACCGGGCTCAGGGTGGCTAACAACAAAAACAAAACAATGATTAAAAACAACGTAAAAAACAGCTAAAAACAGCATAAAAACAAACATCAGTGGGAACACCAGGCCTAACTGGCCAACTGGCCAAGTTAGTTTTGCTAGGCCAGTAGGGAGAACAGGGAAGAATTTTAATGTGGGGACTCAGAAGGGTTTCTTCAGAAAAAAGGGAAGGGGAAAAAGGAATAGGGGATCAGGCTAGATTGAAGGCCAGGCGGAATAGCTCTGTCTTACAGGCCCTGCGGAAGGAAATCAAGTCCTGCAGGGCCCTAGTCTCCTGGGACAGAGCATTCCACCAGGTCGGAGCCATCACTGAAAAGGCCCTGGCCCTGGTGGAGGGTAATCTGGCTTCTTTGCCTTCTTTAACTCAATGGCTAACCAATTCCTTCACAGGCTCTTCTACGAAACCTCCACTGCCCCCACTTGTACCCACAATACCCGACAATACCCGAAAAAGCACGTTGGTAGTGACAACATACAAAACCTTGCAAACAAAGGCTGAAGATCTCACATCAAGAACTGAGGCTCCATCCACTTCACCAAAGGAGACTACAGGGCTGACATCAACTGCACCAGAAGCCACCACTTCTCCGGTGCAGACCACAGAGCTCCCATCAAGTACTGAGGCTCTATCCACTTCACCAAAGGAGACTACAGAGCTGACATCAACTGCAGCAGAAGCCACCACTTCTCCACTGCAGACCACAGAACTCCCATCAAGTACTGAGGCTCTATCCACTTCACCAAAGGAGACTACAGAGCTGACATCAACTGCAGCAGAAGCCACCACTTCTCCGGTGCAGACCACAGAGCTCCCATCAAGTACTGAGGCTCTGTCCACTTCACCAAAGGAGACCTCAGGGCTGACATCAACTGCAGCAGAAGCCACCACTTCTCCACTGCAGACCACAGAGCTCCCATCAAGTACTGAGGCTCTATCCACTTCACCAAAGGAGACTACAGAGCTGACATCAACTGCACCAGAAGCCACCACTTCTCCGGTGCAGACCACAGAGCTCCCATCAAGTACTGAGGCTCTGTCCACTTCACTAAAGGAGACCTCAGGACTGACATCAACTGCACCAGAAGCCACGACTTCTCCACTGCAGACCACAGAGCTCATATCAAGTACAGAGGCTCTGTCCACTTCACCAAAGGAGACCTCAGGACTGACATCAACTGCACCAGAAGCCACGACTTCTCCACTGCAGACCACAGAGCTCCCTTCAAGTACTAAGGCTCTATCCACTTCACCAAAGGAGACCTCAGGACTGACATCAACTGCAGCAGAAGCCACCACTTCTCCACTGCAGACCACAGAGCTCACTTCAAGTACCGAGGCTCTATCCACTTCACCAAAGGAGACCTCAGGACTGACATCAACAGCACCAGAAGCCACGACTTCTCCACTGCAGACCACAGAGCTCCCTTCAAGTACTGAGGCTCTATCCACTTCACCAAAGGAGACCTCAGGACTGACATCAACTGCAGCAGAAGCCACCACTTCTCCACTGCAGACCACAGAGCTCCCTTCAAGTACTGAGGCTCTATCCACTTCACCAAAGGAGACCTCAGGACTGACATCAACTGCAGCAGAAGCCACCACTTCTCCACTGCAGACCACAGAGCTCCCATCAAGTACTGAGGCTCTATCCACTTCACCAAAGGAGACTACAGAGCTGACATCAACAGCACCAGAAGCCACCACTTCTCCACTGCAGACCACAGAGCTCACTTCAAGTACTGAGGCTCTATCCACTTCACCAAAGGAGACCTCAGGACTGACATCAACTGCAGCAGAAGCCACCACTTCTCCACTGCAGACCACAGAGCTCACTTCAAGTACCGAGGCTCTATCCACTTCACCAAAGGAGACCTCAGGACTGACATCAACAGCACCAGAAGCCACGACTTCTCCACTGCAGACCACAGAGCTCCCTTCAAGTACTGAGGCTCTATCCACTTCACCAAAGGAGACCTCAGGACTGACATCAACTGCAGCAGAAGCCACCACTTCTCCACTGCAGACCACAGAGCTCCCTTCAAGTACTGAGGCTCTATCCACTTCACTAAAGGAGACCTCAGGACTGACATCAACTGCAGCAGAAGCCACCACTTCTCCACTGCAGACCACAGAGCTCCCATCAAGTACTGAGGCTCTATCCACTTCACCAAAGGAGACTACAGAGCTGACATCAACTGCACCAGAAGCTGCGACTTCTCCACTGCAGACCACAGAGATGCCATCAAGTACTGAGGCTCTATCCACTACTCCGATGGAGACTACAGGGCTGACATCAACTGCACCGGAATCCACCACTTCTCCAGTGCAGACCACAGAGCTCACTTCAAGTACTGAGGCTCTATCCACTTCACCAAAGGAGACTACAGGGCTGACATCAACTGCACCAGAAGCCACCACTTCTCCGATGCAGACCACAGAGCTCACTTCAAGTACTGAGGCTCTATCCACTTCACCAAAGGAGACCTCAGGACTGACATTAACAGCACCAGAAGCCACGACTTCTCCACTGCAGACCACAGAGCTCACTTCAAGTACTGAGGCTCTATCCACTTCACCAAAGGAAACTACAGGGCTGACATCAACTGCACCAGAAGCCACCACTTCTCCACTGCAGACCACAGAGCTCCCATCAAGTACTGAGGCTCTGACCACTTCACCAAAGGAGACCTCAGGGCTGACATCAACTGCAGCAGAAGCCACCACTTCTCCACTGCAGACCACAGAGCTCACTTCAAGTACCGAGGCTCTATCCACTTCACCAAAGGAGACCTCAGGACTGACATCAACAGCACCAGAAGCCACGACTTCTCCACTGCAGACCACAGAGCTCCCATCAAGTACTGAGGCTCTATCCACTTCACCAAAGGAGACTACAGGGCTCACGTCAACTGCACCAGAAGCCACCACTTCTCCGATGCAGACCACAGAGCTCACTTCAAGTACCGAGGCTCTATCCACTTCACCAAGGGAGACTACAGGGCTCACGTCAACTGCACCAGAAGCCACCACTTCTCCACTGCAGACCACAGAGCTCCCATCAAGTACTGAGGCTCTGTCCACTTCACCAAAGGAGACCTCAGGACTGACATCAACTGCACCAGAAGCCACGACTTCTCCACTGCAGACCACAGAGCTCCCTTCAAGTACTGAGGCTCTATCCACTTCACCAAAGGAGACCTCAGGACTGACATCATCTGCACCAGAAGCCACGACTTCTCCACTGCAGACCACAGAGCTCACTTCAAGTACTGAGGCTCTATCCACTTCACAAAAGGGGACTACAGGGCTGGCATCAACTGCACCAGAAGCCATCACTTCTCCACTGCAGACCACAGAGCTCAGTTCAAGTACTGAGGCTCTATCCACTTCACCAAGGGAGACTACAGGGCTGACGTCAACTGCACCAGAACCCACCACTTCTCCACTGCAGACCACAGAGCTCCCATCAAGTACTGTGGCTCTGTTCACTTCACCAAAGGAGACTACAGGACTGACCTCAACGGCGCCAGAAGCCACCACTTCTCCAGTGCAGACCACAGAGCTCACTTCAAGTACTGAGGCTCTATCCACTACACGAAAGGAGACTACAGGGCTGACATCAACTGCACCAGAAGCCACGACTTCTCCACTGCAGACCACAGAGGTCACTTCAAGTACTGAGGCTCCATCCACTTCACCGAAGGAGACCTCAGGACTGACATCAACTGCACCAGAAGCCACCTCTTCTCCACTGCAGACCACAGAGCTCCCATCAAGTACTGAGGCTCTGTTCACTTCACCAAAGGAGACCTCAGGACTGAAGCCACCAGAAGCCACCACTTCTCCAGTGCAGACCACAGAGCTCACTTCAAGTACTGAGTCTCTATCCACTACACGAAAGGAGACTACAGAGCTGGCATCAACTGCACCAGAATCCACCACTTCTCCTCTACAGACCACAGAACTCCCATCAAGTACTGAGGCTCCATCCACGTCACCTAAGGAGACTACAGGGCTGACATCAACCGCATATGTTGCCTCCACTGTTCCCATAGTGCCTGTGGAGGTCACGTCGAGTGGAGAACATCCACCCACTTCTGCAATGGGGACTACTGAATTAACATCATCGTCAATAGCTCTTTCTACTTCCCATGGAGCGACTACTGGATTGACATCAGAGGCAGCCACTACTTTTGAGACAGAGAGAGGTACCTTCATTTATTTCCTAAGGGCTCATGCACACTTTATCTTTTCCTCAAACATTCTAGGCTGGGGTCTGTGGTTCACAACGCCTTATCTGAATATTTTAAAAAAATAATTCCAACCCTGACTCTTTCAGCACAAAAACGTGCTGTTTAGTGCTGAATTAGAACAAATGGTGATTCAGGTTTTCTGCTGATTTAGTGATAAAGTGCAACCTTCTGCAAAGGAAAGAGCTGTGATGGGCAAAAAAAGGACTCAGCCTTTCCACTTTTTAAAAAAGTTCAAAATGCTTTACTTACAAACTCTCCTAAGGTCAGATTCATGTCATTTTCCATGCAGCATTCAGAAAAAGTTGCACAGGCAGTAAAACTTAGTTACAGTGAAAAAAATTTCCTATATTAATGGGTTAGTAACTCAAGAGAGGCTTGTAAGAACAATGTGGTCTGAGCTGCAGCAACTAGCTCAGACCTCCCCACACCTTGAGCTTCTCAGGTAGATGGAAGGGAATAAAGGCGAGCTAGGCCTGTCAGGACAGCTTACTCTATGGTCTTAACCCTCTCATGCAAAGGGCGAACCACAGCCTAGAAACACGGCACAAAAGGATACCTGGGCGATCCTTTCCTTTATATACAGGATGCTTTGCAAGGAACAGGTATGGGGTCACCTGGCCCAGGCACTCCCTGTGTGACACAAACAAGAAGCAGTGGAGGATGGGGAGACCTGGAGGATGGGTTGGTGTCTTGGGTCCTGTGGAGAGATCTTGGAAGGTTTGGTCAGAGCGGGTGGAGGAATGGGATGAGGATGTAGAGCTCTCAGAACTGGATCCCAATGAGGTCCTCAGTGGATTGGGCGGCCCGAGAGAAGCCAACCTCAGTGCATCCTGAGACCCCAAGTGTTGCATCGCAGCAGTCTGATGTGACCCCAGCACTGTCAAAAAAGAGTCGTTTGGATTTGAATATTCTCAACAGGTACAAATATTATAATGTTATTAACATAAGAAGGAGGTGACACATTCATTTTCTATCCCATGTAAAGACTTTTCGACAGTCCGCTGTTGTTGGGGGTTCCCCCAGACCTCCTCTCAGTGGTCCTGCCTGAGCATCAGGACACCACCCATGCAAGTGTCTGACTTCTCCGCTCGTTGAATGGGAGGCCCCATGGGGCCAGTGGCATAGCGTGGGTTGCCCAGGGCCCCGTGGAGCAGGGTGGGTGGGAGGCAAACAGTTGTGCATAACAGTGTCACCCAAGAGATCGCAGCTGCATAGATAAGAAAAGAAGAGCCATTCCATGGTCTGGAGAGGTCACTTCCGGGTTCCCACGGAGAAGCCCAGTGACAGAAGCATGTAGCTGTATTGAGGCAGCAGCAGGTGTTGAAATTTTGTGCCCCTTACAATTTTGTGCCCAGGGCAATCACCTATAGGGGTGTCCCTATGCTACGCCACGGCACAGGGACTGTCAGTTGTTGGCACAACATCTTAGCTTTTGCTTTGCCACATATCTCCAGCATGGTGTCGTGGTTAAGAGCGGTAGTCTCGTAATCTGGGGAACCGGGTTCGCGTCTCTGCTCCTCCACATGCAGCTGCAGGGTGACCTTGGGCTAGTCACACTTCTCTGAAGTCTCTCAGCCTCACTCACCTCACAGAGTGTTTGTTGTGGGGGAGGAAGGGAAAGGAGAATGTGAGCCGCTTTGAGACTCCTTCGGGTAGTGATAAAGCGGGATATCAAATCCAAACTCTTCTTCTTATCTCGGCCTCGGTTGCATTTCTTGACCTGCATGCCGTATGCATCATAGTAACCGATGCACTGTCTGATGGAAACTGAGCTGAGAGCCTGTGTCTGAAAGTGGGAGCTGGGACAGGTCAGCAAAGATCTCTGGCCGGCAGTAATGGAAATCTGTCCCCTTCCAGCCACCAAAGCCAACGAATCTGTGATTCAGCCTGTTACCGAGAGGCCAATCCTGCAACCGGGAGGTGTTAAGAATGCCACAACGCCGCAAGCAACTACGCCCCATGTCGGAACAACAAGTAAGTATGTTAACTATTGCTGATGCTGTTAGGGATAATTCACTTTCTGACCCACCCTTCACTACAATGGCCCTGGCAGGTCTTGCTCTCATTTTGAAAAGATGTCTATCCATATTCTGCCAATATATATATATATTGATACTCTACTATACTAGACTGAAATGTTTCTTGGATTGTCCTTGAATCTTCCTGCCACACTTGCCATCCTCTCCTGCCAATTATGGATCCGCACATCCTTTTCTAGCCCCTCCCCCTTTTCGGGGTGAGCAGAGTGGATCCTAAGTAGGGCTGCTCAGTAATGGATACAGCTGCCGAGCTGCTCAACTGCCTCATTCCTTTAGGTAGAATGACAGAATCTGTATCCGCCGCCCATGTGCCGGTTCATGACTAGGGGTTCCAGATTTCACGGTCCTGCTCCCGTTACCATTTGCCGATCACCATGGGACTTTTTTGGGGGGTTGGGTGGCTTTTTTGAAAAAGGCTGTGTGCGAATTTGTTTTGTGTGTGGAGATCAGTTAGGCTTTACTCCGATGGCATGAGTATCACGACGACGGGTAGATTCTTCGTCCGCCTTGACAGCCATTGTAATCTTCCTTCCCTTGTTATCTTCCTCCTGTTCTGCCGTTGAGGACTTCTTGGATCATTCTTTGTCTAGCTCCTCCCCTTTGACCTTACCGCTTTGGGTGACCCTGCTGGGAGTACGAGATTCCTGACAGCTTTGCTCACAAGGGTCATAGGAACGTGGAAGCCCACTCACAACGACAAGGCGGTGATCCTTTGAGAACCAGTGCTCTAAGCATGCATCACATAGGCTCTCTGTCGATTTCATTGATACGAGCCCTTTCTGGGGACTTAAAGGGCAGGCAAGGGAGAAGGATTATATCATCAGCCCATCACATCTTCTCGTGGTAACCCCCTGGCTCTCTATTTCCTCCATAGGCTCTTCCACAAAGCCTTTGCTCCCTCCACTTATACCTGCAACAGCCCGCACAACCACCAAAATCACCCCGGTAGTGACAACCCCCAGACAGCAGACAGTAATTTCCTCCACGGCATCCCAGTTGACAAGTAAGAAAATTGCAGGGTGATGATTTTGTTTTTAATAATTTAAAAATAATTTTTAAAAGGAGGGGGAGCCGGAAGCATATTAATAATGATTTTGTTATTTACACCCCACACATCTGACTGGGTTTCCCCAGCCACTCTGGGCGGCTTCCAGCATATACAAAAACATCCTATATAATAAAGTCCCTGTGTCTCTGCGTCGTGTGTCCCTGTGTCCGTGGGTTTCCGCTACTGCGCATGTGCCCCACGGACACAGGGATTGGAGCGGCAGCAGGTGCGGGGTGCTGATTGGCCGGAGGGCGCGCGGGCATGCGAGCGAGCAGCGGCCGTTGCTGAAGGGGGCAGGAGCGCAGTTCTGGGATCCACCATTTGCCCCTCCCTGTGGCCTGGAATTCATGGGGGGGCTGACGAGATCGCCTCCGCCCGCCCCCCCGGCCCGCCTCCCCAGCCCCTCCGTACCTGCAGCAGCCGCTGTGGCTGCGGGAAAAAGCTGCCCAGGCGGCGCCACGGCCTAGTGCCTCCGAAGCGACACGTCGCCACCATGGAGCGGCTCTCCTTGCTCCCGGCTGGGGCCCAGGGCGGGCGGCTCGGGCGGCGATGCGGCAGCGAGCACAGTGGACCCGGCAAGCGCCGCCTCTCCCGCAGCCCCGACTAGAAGCAGCAGCAGCAGCAGGAGAAGGAGGAGCTGCGGCGCCTGCAGCTGCTGGGGGCCAGAGGCGCCCGAGGAGCCGCCGCCTCTTCCTTCCCCTTCTCGGCCCAGCCGAGGAGTGCGGAGGTGTTTGGTCCGTGGAGCGCCGGGCAAAGGGCCTGCTGCGGTGGGCGGCCCCGGAGAGAGAGAGTTCCCTTCCAAGTGCGGGTAGGACTCAAGGCCGGCTAATTGCATCGTTCTAGCGCCCGTTAATTTAACGGGCTGAACATCCACTAGTTGAACATAAAAAAACTTCCCAATAGAGGGCTGCCTTTAGATAGCTTCTAAAGATTGTATAGTTACTTATCTCCTTGGCATCTGATGGGAGGGCGTTCCACAGGACCAGCCCCTGGGGAACTCCCACCTGAAACCTGCCGGCTTTGGCCAATTTGCCAGCAGTTGGGAGATCCTTCCCCAGCCAGCCAACAGATCACTGGAGCGGCCTGGCCACACCCCTTTGAAGGCGGGCAAACGTATGACATTCCTTTCAAATATTGCATTCTGGGTATTGCTTCATTTGATTTCCCCTTTTTAACCATCCTGGGTGCCCTTTGGTAAGGACGAGCGGGATAGAAATTTACCGAATACACACGTTTATTTATTCCCCCCTCTATTCCAGCCACTCTGCCAACACCAGCCCAAACAACAACCCCAATTCCAGCGGTTGAACAATTCACCGTCAATTTCACCGTCACCAACCTCAAGTACAGGGAAGAGATGGGAACTCACAATTCCAAAATATTCAATGCAACGGAGAGTGATCTCATCCGCCTGGTAAGCCTGACTCCATGGCAGTTAGCAAGGGATGTGTAGATGTATTTGTACACTTTCTGTAGGGCGGAATATGCTCAATGTCTCTTTCCTTCCTCAGCTTGACAGAATTCTCCTCGACAGCAGCATTGGCCCTGCGTATCTGCAGTGCAAAGTGACTCAACTCAGGTAAGCCTTCCTCAAAGGTGAGAACATACCTGCTCTGCTGATAACCCAAGCAAAAAAGGTTGGCACCTTCTGTCCCCCCTTTTCCATATCTGTGGTCACTCCTGGATCCTGATTACCCTCTCCTCCCAGACCAGTGAAAGACGGGGATGAAACTGGAATGGACGCCGTCTGCACTTACCGCAACGACTCCACCACGCCCGCCTTTGACCGAGTGAAGGTGTACCACGAAATCGTCAACCAGACCAACGGTTTCACCGAGATGGGGCAATACTATCTGGAAAGATACAGCCTCTACGTCAACGGTAGCTGAGTGTTTTTTAAGCTTTGGATGTGCATCAGTTATCTGGATGTGTGTGGATGTGGACTTGCGTCCATGATTGTTGATAGAAGCAACACAGCAGTTCCCCAAGCCCAGCCTTCTCCAGAGGCCAAATTTCTAGGACCGAATGCTGCGGACTTTGATGAATATGATATTGTGTGTTGTTTGGGTAGAAACATTGTGATATTGTGTGTTGTTTGGCTAATCATGATGCAGTGATATGACTATGGAGGTTTTCACCAGATGTTGTGTGAGGGTCTGAGGCTCCCTTTGCAGTGAGATGATTTTGTCAGAGAGGCGGAGGATGTTCCTATCTGTTTGTAGACAGTGCGCCGTCCAAAATAGTGAGAAATCCCAACCAGTTACTATTCTATTTCAAAAGCTTGTTTGTGGTATTACATTATGCAATTTCACGAATGAACGTCTCTTCCATTTCCATAGGTTATCATGAAGACCCTCCTGAAACAAGTAAGTAGGACCACATTTAAATTCTGAAAACAGCACCCCAATCTGACAAACACAGGGAAAAGACTGATGGGATGGTGGGGGCTGATGTGGACAATGAACCAGGGGAAGGCTAGCAACATGAGCACTCTTGGGTTTGTTTGTTTGATTAATTGATTGGTTGGTTAGATTTCCCAATCTCACCATGTGACCGACTTCTGGTTGACATTCAAAATATTTCAATCTGTTAAAAAGGGGATATATAAATTGAGAATATGAAGTTTCATGGCCTTCGTTTTAATTCTTGCATTCTGAATATTGCTTTATTTGGTTTTCTTTTCTCAGTTCTCAATCACACCATTCCATTGACTTTTGTTGAAATTAAAAGTATTTCAATCTCTTAAGGAGGAAATATATATTGTGAGACCAGGGAGTTTGATGTCTTTCATTTTAATTATTGTATTCTGGGAATTCTTTCATTTGATTTTCTCTTGTTTTAACTATTCTGCTTCCCCTTTGGAAGGGTGGAATAGAAATTTATTAAATACCTACATCTGTTCCAGCCACTCCGCCAACGCCAGCCCAAACAACAACCCCAATTCCAGCAGTCGAACAATTCACCGTCAATTTCACCATCACCAACCTCAAGTACAGGGAAGAGATGGGAATTCACAATTCCAAAATATTCAATGCAACGGAGAGTGATCTCATCCGCCTGGTAAGCCTGACTCCATGGCAGTTAGCAAGGGATGTGTATACTTTCTGTATGGTGGAATATGCTCAATGTCTCTTTCCTTCCTCAGCTTGACAGAATTCTCCTTGACAGCAGCATTGGCCCTGCGTATCTGCGGTGCAAAGTGACTCAACTCAGGTAAGCCTTCCTCAAAGGTGAGAACATACCTGCTCTGCTGATAACCCAGGCAAACAAGGTTGGCACCTTCTGTCCCCCGTCCCCCCCGTTGTCCATATCTGTGGTCAATCCTGGATCCTGATTTCCCTCTCCTCCCAGACCAGTGAAAGACGGTGATGAAACCGGAATGGATGCCGTCTGCACTTACCACAACGACTCCACCACGCCCGCCTTTGACCGAGTGAAGGTGTACCACGAAATCGTCAACCAGACCAACGGTTTCACCGAGATGGGGCAATACTATCTGGAAAGATACAGCCTCTACGTCAACGGTAGCTGAGTGTTTTTTAAGCTTTGGATGTGCATCAATTATCTGGATGTGTGTGGATGTGGACTTGTGTCCATGATTGTTGATAGAAGCAACACAGCAGTTCCCCAAGCCCAGCCTTCTCCAGAGGCCAAATTTCTAGGACCGAATGCTGCGGACTTTGATGAATATGATATTGTGTGTTGTTTGGGTAGAAACATTGTGATATTGTGTGTTGTTTGGCTAATCATGATGCAGTGATATGACTATGGAGGTTTTCACCAGATGTTGTGTGAGGGTCTGAGGCTCCCTTTGCAGTGAGATGATTTTGTCATAGAGGTGGAGGGTGTTCCTATCTGTTTGCAGACAGTGCGCCGTCCAAAATAGTGAGAAATCCCAACCAGTTACTATTCTATTTCAAAAGCTTGTTTGTGGTATTACATTATGCAATTTCACGAATGAACGTCTCTTCCATTTCCATAGGTTATCATGAAGACCCTCCTGAAACAAGTAAGTAGGACCACATTTAAATTCTGAAAACAACACCCCAATCTGACAAACACAGGGAAAAGACTGATGGGATGGTGGGGGCTGATGTGGACAATGAACCAGGGGAAGGCTAGCAACATGAGCACTCTTGGGTTTGTTTGTTTGATTAATTGATTGGTTGGTTAGATTTCCCAATCTCATCATGTGACCGACTTCTGGTTGACATTCAAAATATTTCAATCTGTTAAAAAGTGGATATATAAATTGAGAATATGAAGTTTCATGGCCTTCGTTTTAATTCTTGCATTCTGAATATTGCTTTATTTGGTTTTCTTTTCTCAGTTCTCAATCACACCATCCCATTGACTTTTGTTGAAATTAAAAGTATTTCAATCTCTTAAGGAGGAAATATATATTGTGAGACCAGGGAGTTTGATGTCTTTCATTTTAATTATTGTATTCTGGGAATTCTTTCATTTGATTTTCTCTTGTTTTAACTATTCTGCTTCCCCTTTGGAAGGGTGGAATAGAAATTTATTAAATACCTACATCTGTTCCAGCCACTCTGCCAACGCCAGCCCAAACAACAACCCCAACCCCAGCGGTTGAACAATTCACCGTCAATTTCACCGTCACCAACCTCAAGTACAGGGAAGAGATGGGAATTCACAATTCCAAAATATTCAATGCAACGGAGAGTGATCTCATCCGCCTGGTAAGCCTGACTCCATGGCAGTTAGCAAGGGATGTGTATACTTTCTGTATGGTGGAATATGCTCAATGTCTCTTTCCTTCCTCAGCTTGACAGAATTCTCCTTGACAGCAGCATTGGCCCTGCGTATCTGCGGTGCAAAGTGACTCAACTCAGGTAAGCCTTCCTCAAAGGTGAGAACATATCTGCTCTGCTGATAACCCAGGCAAGCAAGGTTGGCACCTTCTGTCCCCCCTTGTCCATATCTGTGGTCAATCCTGGATCCTGATTTCCCTCTCCTCCCAGACCGGTGAAAGACGGTGATGAAACCGGAATGGATGCCGTCTGCACTTACCGCAACGACTCCACCACGCCCGCCTTTGACCGAGTGAAGGTGTACCACGAAATCGTCAACCAGACCAACGGTTTCACCGAGATGGGGCAATACTATCTGCAAAGATACAGCCTCTACGTCAACGGTAGCTGAGTGTTTTTTAAGCTTTGGATGTGCATCAATTATCTGGATGTGTGTGGATGTGGACTTGTGTCCATGAATGTTAATAGAAGCAACACAGCAGTTCCCCAAGCTCAGCCTTCTCCAGAGGCCAAATTTCTAGGACCGAACGCTGCGGACTTTGATGAATATGATATTGTGTGTTGTTTGAGTAGAAACATTGTGATATTGTGTGTTGTTTGGCTAATCATGATGCAGTGATATGACTATGGAGGTTTTCACCAGATGTTGTGTGAGGGTCTGAGGCTCCCTTTGCAGTGAGATGATTTTGTCATAGAGGTGGAGGGTGTTCCTATCTGTTTGCAGACAGTGCACCGTCCAAAATAGTGAGAAATCCCAACCAGTTACTATTCTATTTCAAAAGCTTGTTTGTGGTATTACATTATGCAATTTCACGAATGAACGTCTCTTCCATTTCCATAGGTTATCATGAAGACCCTCCTGAAACAAGTAAGTAGGACCACATTTAAATTCTGAAAACAGCACCCCAATCGGACAAACACAGGGGAAAGACTGATGGGATGGCAGGGGCTGATGTGGACAATGAACCAGGGGAAGGCTAGCAACATGAGCACTCTTGGGTTTGTTTGATTAATTGATTGGTTGGTTAGATTTCCCAATCTCACCATGTGACCGACTTCTGGTTGACATTCAAAATATTTCAATCTGTTAAAAAGTGGATATATAAATTGAGAATATGAAGTTTCATGGCCTTCGTTTTAATTCTTGCATTCTGAATATTGCTTTATTTGGTTTTCTTTTCTCGGTTCTCAATCACACCATTCCATTTACTTTTGTTGAAATTATAAGTATTTCAATCTCTTAAGGAGGAAATATATATTGTGAGACCAGGGAGTTTGATATCTTGCATTTTAATTATTGTATTCTGGGAATTCTTTCATTTGATTTTCTCTTGTTGTAACTATTCTGCTTCCCCTTTGGGAAGGGTGGAATGGAAATTAATGAAATATCTACGTCTCTTCCAGCCACTCTGCCCACGCCAGCCCAAACAACCCCAATTCCAGCGGTTGAACAATTCACCATCAATTTCACCATCACCAACCTCAAGTACAGGGAAGAGATGGGACAACCCAATTCTACAGTGTTCAACACAACGGAAAGAGCACTCATCGCAGTGGTAAGTGTGATTCCAACTGCTTGGGAGAACGGCGTGTGAGGAGGGGTAGACGATGCTCTTGTTTTGACATCGTGTCTCATTCCTCTCTCAGCTTGGCAAATTCCTCAGCAACAGCAGCATTGGCCCTGCGTATCTGGGGTGCAAAGTGACTCAACTCAGGTAAGTCTTCCTCCAACGGGAACACACCTTGGCAAGAGGGACTCCATCTTTTCTTGCCTTGTGGACCATTCTGCATCCTGAATGATCTCCCTCTCTCTTTGTCCTCCCAGACCAATGAAGAATGGGGATGAAACTGGAATAGACGCCATCTGCACTTACCGCAATGACTCCACCACGCCCGCCTTTGACCGAGTGAAGGTGTACCATGAAATTGTCAACCAGACGGACAACTTCAGGAAGATGGGGCCCTATGAGGTGGAAAGATACAGCCTCTACGTCAATGGTAAACAAGTTGTGGACCCCTTGATGTGCATAGATTCTGCGTATGTCTCTCTCTGTGTGTGTGTGTGTGTGTGTGTGTGTGTGTGTGTGTGTGTGCGTGTATTGTGCATTACCCCCTCCCCGAAGCCCAGCCTTCATCTAAGTCAGTGATGGCTAACCTTGACACCCCAGATGTTTTGGAACTACAACTCCCATCATCCCTAGCTAACAGGATCAGTGGTCAGGGATGATGGGAGTTGTAGTCCCAAAACATCTGGAGTGTCAAGGTTAGCCATCACTGATCTAAGTCAATGTTTGCACAGATATTATGACTCATGCTTGTGAACTGAATTCTGGCGTATTCTCATGTGTTTTTGTGCTGCTTGAGTTGCTGTGCCAATCTGGATGCAGGGATGGCGCTATGAGGTTTTCGTCCTCTGCCCAGGAGGCCTCCCCATGTCATGAAAGTGTTCTAGGTTTTTTGAGGTGATTGTTGTATGGCGGACATAATTGTGTCAATAATACATGTGAGATTCTTCTCACTGCCTCTGCTTAGTTCATCTTCCAAATACAGGAGGACATAACAATTCTCCTGCCCCAGAAAAAACCCTCCATATTTTAAACATCAATATATTGAGAGCTTCTCAAATGATTGTCTCTTACTTTTCTGTAGGTTATCATGAAGACCCTCCTGAAACAAGTAAGTAGAACCACATTTACTACAAATTCTAACACAACACTCATCTCTGACAAGCAGAGGAGCTGATGTTGACAATGCATGAGTGGAAGATTACCAAAAGGAAGATGCTGTGATTCAAGTGATTCATTCGTTAGATTTATCAGTCTCACCATATGATGGAACTCCTGCTTACTTTCAAAATATTTCAATTCTTTAATGAGATTGTGAAAGCATGGAGTTTGATGGCCTTCATTTTAGTTATTGCATTCTGGATATTGCTTCATTGGGGTTTCTCTTCTTTCCCCATCCTGAGTGCCCTTTGGGAAGAAGGAGTGGGATAGACATTCATTCTTTTCCCCTCTATCCCAGCTACTCTGCCCACGCCAGCCCAAACAACAACCCCAATTCCAGCGGTTGAACAATTCACCGTCAATTTCACCGTCACCAACCTCAAGTACAGGGAAGAGATGGGACAACCCAATTCTACAGTGTTCAACACAACGGAAAGAGCAATCATCGCAGTGGTAAGTGTGATTCCGACCGCTTGTGAGAACGGTGTGTGAGGAGGGGTAGATGATGCTCTTGTTTTGACACTGTCTCATTCCTCTCTCAGCTTGGCAGATTCCTCAGCAACAGCAGCATTGGCCCTGCGTATCTGGGGTGCAAAGTGACTCAACTCAGGTAAGTCTTCCTCCAACGGGAACACACCTTGGCAAGAGGGACTCTCTCTTTTCCTCCTTTGTGGACCATTCTGCATCCTGAATGATCTCCCTCTCTCTTTGTCCTCCCAGACCAGTGAAGAACGGGGATGAAACAGGAATGGACGCCGTCTGCACTTACCGCAATGACTCCACCACCCCCGCCTTTGACCGAGTGAAGGTGTACCATGAAATCGTCAACCAGACGGACAACTTCAGGAAGATGGGGGCCTATGAGGTGGAAAGATACAGCCTCTACGTCAATGGTAAACAAGTTGTGGAGCCCTTGATGTGCAACGATTCTGCGTGTGTCTGTCTGTCTGTCTGTCTGTGTGTTGTGCATTACCCCCTCCTCCAAGCCCAGCCTTCATCTAAGTTAATGTTTGCACAGAAATTATGACTCGTGCTTGTGATCTGAATTCTGGCGTATTCTCATGTGATTTTGTGCTGCTTGAGTTGCTGTGCAGGGATGGCGCTATGAAGTTTTCATCCTATGCCCAGTTTAGCCTCCCCATGTCATGAAAGTTTCCAAAGTTAATTGAGGTGATTGTCGTGTTGCGGACATATCTGTGCAGGATGTGTCTCACTGCCTCCGCTTAGTGCATCTTCCAAATACAAGAGGGTATAACAATTCTCCTGCCCCAGAAAAACCCCTCCTTATTTTAAACATCAATATATTGAGAGCTTCTCAAATGACCGTCTCTTACTTTCCTGTAGGTTATCATGAAGACCCTCCTGAAACAAGTAAGTAGAACCACGTTTAAATTTTAACACCCCCCCAATGTATCTTGTCCTTTGCTAGGTTACTATGAAGCAAGTAAGTACCACCTAAGT
The DNA here is from genome assembly GCA_034642065.1 of Darevskia nairensis. Classification (NCBI taxonomy): domain Eukaryota; kingdom Metazoa; phylum Chordata; class Lepidosauria; order Squamata; family Lacertidae; genus Darevskia; species Darevskia nairensis. The sequence goes on from JAWWNI010000604.1 coordinate 720,126, forward strand.
ATTTTTAAGTAGAGTCTCTTACAACATAGTCAGGGATGAGACTCATGATGTTAAAACTGTTGGCAACACATCAGTGAAGTAGCGTCAATATGAGCACCCTTTAATGGATTGTATATAATAATCGTATAATGCTATAAATCTCTTGACCCTAGTACATATCTTTCTCCTCCTGTTCCAGCCACTTTGCCAGCAGTAACACAAACGCCAACCCCGACCACAGTGTTTGAACATTTCACCATCAATTGTACCGTAACCAACCTCAGATACAAGCCAGAAATGGGAACTCTCAACTCAAAGGCCTTCAACGCTACGGAGAAAGCACTCACCATGCTGGTAAGTCTGATTCTGAGCCACTTGTGAGAATGGCATGCAATGAGGTGCGAGTGAGCCTGTTGATTTCACCAATTAAGTGTTTCTTTTCTTCTTCAGTTTGGAAGAATTCTCCGCAACAGCAGCATTGGCCCAGCGTTCCTGGGATGTGAAGTGACTCAGCTGAGGTAAGCCTTCCTCAAATGTGGAAACATATATCCTCTGGACATTACTCACTCTGGCAAGGGTGACTTTGTCCCTCTGTTGTCCACCTTTGTGGCCTGTCCTACACCTGAAATTCTTTCTCCCTCCTCCCAGACCGGTGAGAAATGGGGATGAAACTGGAATGGACGCCGTCTGCACTTACCGCAACGACTCCACCACGCCCGCCTTTGACCGGGAGAAGGTGTACCATGAAATCGTCAACCAGACGGACAACTTCAGGAAGATGGGGCCCTATGAGGTGGAAAGATACAGCCTCTACGTCAACGGTAGCCAAGAGATTCTTAGTCGCTTCATGTGCATAGATTAACTGTTTTGGGGATGTGTAATGGAATAGACTGTCCTCTGAGCTCAGTTTTCTTGTTGTGTCCATGATTTCCTGAGAGATGAGGCCTCTCACTCCAGAACTGAGAGCTCTCTAAACGGGGATTTGGGAGTGGGGCATGGAGAGGGGGGAGCCTCCCCTGAGGAGGAGTACGCTCAAGAGGAAGTCTGGATTGAATCCTTTTCAAGTGTCTACAACTTATACACCGCTGCCTTGGTCCATCCATAAACGAGCCTGTCTTCTTTTGTCCTAGGTTATCATGAAGTCCCAGTTGAACCAAGTAAGTTTGCTTTAAAGATTCCAACATTTAAAATCCCTTCATGGCCCTTTCACCAACTCAAGTAAAGGAGTTATAGGAAGGCAATAGCGTTGGCCGTATGTCAATGGAAGAGCATCAGTGTGGACACATATAAATTGATTGGCTGTTATTTTGATCAGTCACTCCATGCAATGAGCCGCTAGCCTCCACCTGATCCATTTATTTCATTTCCTGTGGTAGCTCCTCCACCAGCCCTGACGCCAACCCTACCCCCGGCAGTTGAACCCTTCACCGTCAACTGGACCGTAACCAACCTCAGGTATAACCCAGATATGGGGACACCCCATTCAAAGGCCTTCAATGCTACAGAGAAAGCTCTCACCACGCTGGTAAGTCAAATTCTTGCCCACTTTTGAGAATAGCTTGTTATGATTCTATTGGTTTGATGTACTCAATGCCTCCTTCATTTTTCAGCTGGGAAGAATTCTCCGCAACAGCAGTATTGGCACGGCGTATATGGGATGCAAAGTGACACAGCTCAGGTTAGCCATCCTCAAACGTGGGAACCTTTCAGCTCTGATCATCCGTTGAACAGACACAAATTCAAAGTGTTGGTGCTGACCTTTAAAGCCCTAAACGGCCTCGGTCCTGTATACCTGAAGGAGCGTCTCCACCCCCAACGTTCAGCCCAGACACTGAGATCTAGCGCCGAGGGCCTTCTGGTGGTTCCCTTACTGCGAGAAGCAAAGCTACAGGGAACCAGGCAGAGGGCCTTTTCAGTAGTGGCGCCCGCCCTGTGGAACACCCTCCCATCCCATGTCAAAGAGATAAATAACTACCTGAAATTTAGAAAACACCTGAAGGCAGCCCTGTTTAGGGAAGTTTTTAATGTGTGATATTTTAATGTATTTTAGTGTTTGTTGGAAGCCGCCCAGAGTGGCTGGGGGGACCCGGCCAGATGGGCGGGGTACAAATAATAAATTATTATTATTATTATTATTATTATTATTATTATTATTATTATCCTGTCTCGCCCAACCGTTCCAACTGCTCATAATTCTGCTCAATCTCTCTCTCTCTCTCTTTCCTCCCAGACCTGTGAGGAATGGGGATGAAACCGGAATGGACGCCGTCTGCACCTACCGCAACGACTCCACCACGCCCGCCTTTGACCGGGTGAAGGTGTACCATGAAATCGTCAACCAGACGGACAACTTCAGGAAGATGGGGCCCTATGAGGTGGAAAGATACAGCCTCTACGTCAACGGTAGCCAAGAGATTCTTAGTCGCTTCATGTGCATAGATTAACTGTTCTTGGGATGTGTAATGGAATAGACTGTCCTCTGAGCTCAGTTTTCTTGTTGTGTCCATGATTTCCTGAGAGATGAGGCCTTTCACTCCAGAACTGAGAGCTCTCTAAACGGGGATTTCATGTTTCATAGGCAGAAGGAAATTTGGGAGTGGGGCATGGAGAGGGGGGAGCCTCCCCAGAGGAGGAGTACGCTCAAGAGGAAGTCTGGATTGAATCCTTTTCAAGTGTCTACAACTGATACACCGCTGCCTTGGTCCAATCATAAACGAGCCTGTCTTCTTTTGTCCTAGGTTATCATGAAGTCCCAGTTGAACCAAGTAAGTTTGCTTTAAAATTCCAACATCTAAAATCCCTTCATGGCCCTTTCACCAAACTCAAGGAAAGGAGTTATAGGAAGGCAATAGTGTTGGCCATATGTCAATGGAAGAGCATCAGTGTGGACACATATAAATTGATTGGCTGTTATTTTGATCAGTCACTCCATGCAATGAGCCGCTAGCCTCCACCTGATCCATTTATTTCATTTCCTGTGGTAGCCCCTCCACCAGCCCTGACGCCAACCCTACCCCCAGCAGTTGAACCCTTCACCGTCAACTGGACCGTAACCAACCTCAAGTATAACCCAGATATGGGGACACCCCATTCAAAGGCCTTCAACGCTACAGAGAAAGCTCTCACCACGCTGGTAAGTCAAATTCCTGCCCACTTTTGAGAATAGCTTGTTATGATTCTATTGGTGTGATGTACTCAATGCCTCCTTCATTTTTCAGCTGGGAAGAATTCTCCGCAAGAGCAGTATTGGCGCGGCGTATGTGGGATGCAAAGTGACTCAGCTCAGGTTAGCCATCCTGAAACACGGGAACCTTTCAGCTCTGATCATCCCTTGAACAGACACAAATGATCCTGTCTCTCCCAACCGTTCCAACTGCTCATAATTCTGCTCAATCTCTCTCTCTCTCTTTCCTCCCAGACCTGTGAGGGATGGGGATGAAACCGGAATGGACGCCGTCTGCACTTACCGCAACGACTCCACCACGCCCGCCTTTGACCGGGTGAAGGTGTACCATGAAATCGTCAACCAGACGGACAACTTCAGGAAGATGGGGCCCTATGAGGTGGAAAGATACAGTCTCTACGTCAACGGTAGCCAAGAGATTCTTAGTTGCTTCATGTGCATAGATTAACTGTTCTTGGGATGTGTAATGGAATAGACTGTCCTCTGAGCTCAGTTTTCTTGTTGTGTCCATGATTTCCTGAGAGATGAGGCCTCTCACTCCAGAACTGAGAGCTCTCTCAATGGGGATTTGGGAGTGGGGCATGGAGAGGAGGGAGCCTCCCCTGAGGAGTACGCTCAAGAGGAAGTCTGGATTGAACCCTTTTCAAGTGTCTACAACTGAAACACCGTTGTCTTGGTCCAATCATAAACAAGCCTGTCTTCTTTTGTCCTAGGTTATCATGAAGTCCCATTTGAACCAAGTAAGTTTGCTTTAAAGATTCCAACATCTAAAAACCCTTCATGGCCCTTTCACCAAACTCAAGGAAAGGAGTCATAGGAAGGCAATAGTGTTGGCCATATGTCAATGGACGAGCATCAGTGTGGACACATATAAATTGATTGGCTGTTATTTTGATCAGTCACTCCATGCAATGAGCCGCTAGCCTCCACCTGATCCATTTATTTCATTTCCTGTGGTAGCTCCTCCACCAGCCCTGACGCCAACCCTACCCCCAGCAGTTGAACCCTTCACCGTCAACTGGACCGTAACCAACCTCAGGTATAACCCAGATATGGGGACACCCCATTCAAAGGCCTTCAACGCTACAGAGAAAGCTCTCACCACGCTGGTAAGTCAAATTCTTGCCCACTTGTGAGAATAGCTTGTTATGATTCTATTGGTTTGATGTACTCAATGCCTCCTTCATTTTTCAGCTGGGAAGAATTCTCCGCAACAGCAGTATTGGCACGGCGTATATGGGATGCAAAGTGACACAGCTCAGGTTAGCCATCCTCAAACGTGGGAACCTTTCAGCTCTGATCATCCGTTGAACAGACACAAATTCAAAGTGTTGGTGCTGACCTTTAAAGCCCTAAACGGCCTCGGTCCTGTATACCTGAAGGAGCGTCTCCACCCCCAACGTTCAGCCCAGACACTGAGATCTAGCGCCGAGGGCCTTCTGGTGGTTCCCTTACTGCGAGAAGCAAAGCTACAGGGAACCAGACAGAGGGCCTTCTCGGTAGTGGCGCCCGCCCTGTGGAACACCCTCCCATCCCATGTCAAAGAGATAAATAACTACCTGACATTTAGAAAACACCTGAAGGCAGCCCTGTTTAGGGAAGTTTTTAATGTGTGATATTTTAATGTATTTTAGTGTTTGTTGGAAGCCGCCCAGAGTGGCTGGGGGGACCCGGCCAGATGGGCGGGGTACAAATAATAAATTATTATTATTATTATTATTATTATTATTATTATTATTATTATCCTGTCTCGCCCAACCGTTCCAACTGCTCATAATTCTGCTCAATCTCTCTCTCTCTCTCTTTCCTCCCAGACCTGTGAGGAATGGGGATGAAACCGGAATGGACGCCGTCTGCACCTACCGCAACGACTCCACCACGCCCGCCTTTGACCGGGTGAAGGTGTACCATGAAATCGTCAACCAGACGGACAACTTCAGGAAGATGGGGCCCTATGAGGTGGAAAGATACAGCCTCTACGTCAACGGTAGCCAAGAGATTCTTAGTCGCTTCATGTGCATAGATTAACTGTTCTTGGGATGTGTAATGGAATAGACTGTCCTCTGAGCTCAGTTTTCTTGTTGTGTCCATGATTTCCTGAGAGATGAGGCCTTTCACTCCAGAACTGAGAGCTCTCTAAACGGGGATTTCATGTTTCATAGGCAGAAGGAAATTTGGGAGTGGGGCATGGAGAGGGGGGAGCCTCCCCAGAGGAGGAGTACGCTCAAGAGGAAGTCTGGATTGAATCCTTTTCAAGTGTCTACAACTGATACACCGCTGCCTTGGTCCAATCATAAACGAGCCTGTCTTCTTTTGTCCTAGGTTATCATGAAGTCCCAGTTGAACCAAGTAAGTTTGCTTTAAAATTCCAACATCTAAAATCCCTTCATGGCCCTTTCACCAAACTCAAGGAAAGGAGTTATAGGAAGGCAATAGTGTTGGCCATATGTCAATGGAAGAGCATCAGTGTGGACACATATAAATTGATTGGCTGTTATTTTGATCAGTCACTCCATGCAATGAGCCGCTAGCCTCCACCTGATCCATTTATTTCATTTCCTGTGGTAGCCCCTCCACCAGCCCTGGCGCCAACCCTACCCCCAGCAGTAGAACCCTTCACCGTCAACTGGACCGTAACCAACCTCAAATATAACCCAGATATGGGGACACCCCATTCAAAGGCCTTCAACGCTACAGAGAAAGCTCTCACCACGCTGGTAAGTCAAATTCCTGCCCAATTGTGAGAATGGCTGGTCATGATTCTATTGGTTTGATGTACTCAATGCCTCCTTCATTTTTCAGCTGGGAAGAATTCTCCGCAACAGCAGTATTGGCACGGCGTATGTGGGATGCAAAGTGACTCAGCTCAGGTTAGCCATCCTCAAACACGGGAACCTTTCAGCTCTGATCATCCCTTGAACAGACACAAATGATCCTGTCTCGCCCAACCATTCCAACTGCTCATAATTCTGCTCAATCTCTCTCCCCCTCTCTTTCCTCCCAGACCTGTGAGGGATGGGGATGAAACTGGAATGGACGCCGTCTGCACTTACCGCAACGACTCCACCACGCCCGCCTTTGACCGGGTGAAGGTGTACCATGAAATCGTCAACCAGACGGACAACTTCAGGAAGATGGGGCCCTATGAGGTGGAAAGATACAGCCTCTACGTCAACGGTAGCCAAGAGATTCTTAGTCACTTCATGTGCATAGATTAACTGTTCTTGGGATGTGTAATGGAATAGACTGTCCTCTGAGCTCAGTTTTCTTGTTGTGTCCATGATTTCCTGAGAGATGAGGCCTCTCACTCCAGAACTGAGAGCTCTCTCAATGGGGATTTCATGTTTCATAGGCAGAAGAAATTTGGGAGTGGGGCATGGAGAGGAGGGGGGAGCCTACCCTGAGGAGGAGTACGCTCAAGAGGAAGTCTGGATTGAATCCTTTTCAAGTGTCTACAACTGATACACCGTTGTCTTGGTCCATTTATAAACCAGCATGTCTTCCTTTGTTCTAGGTTATCATGAAGTTCCTGTTTCATCAAGTAAGTACCATATCATTATCCTTAAATTGTGTGCATATGCTGTAGACATTTTTCCACATTTATTATGGTATTTTTGTGATGCACAAATGACATGAGAATACTTGCTGTACTTGTTTGTATAACATTATTCTTGTTTATAAAACCCAATAAAATAAAAATATAAAAAATTATGCTCCTTGTGACAAACTCACGAGAACGAGTAAAATGAGGGTGTCAGTAATGGCCGTGACTCAGTGGAAGATCCTCAGTATGAAAATCCTTCATTGATTGCTTTGCTGTGTGTCACAATCCCATCTCACACGATGAGCCTCTCAGCACTGCCATGTGTCCTTCTCTTCCACTTGCAGCCACTCTGCCAACGCCAACACAAACGCCAGCCCCAATCCCAACACTTCAACCCTTCACCCTCAACTGTACCGTAACCAACCTCAGATACAAGCCAGAAATGGGAACTCCCCACTCAAAGGCCTTCAACGCTACGGAGAAAGCACTCACCATGCTGGTAAGTCTGATTCTGAGCCACTTGTGAGAATGGCATGCAATGAGGTGCGAGTGAGCCTGTTGATTTCACCAATTAAGTGTTTCCTTCCTTCTTCAGTTTGGAAGAATTCTCCGCAACAGCAGCATTGGCCCGGCGTTCCTGGGATGCAAAGTGACTCAGCTCAGGTAAGCCTTCCTCATAGATCCTCTGGTCATTTCTCACTCTGGCAAGAGTGACTTCCTCCCTCCTCTGTTGTCCACCTTTGTGGTCAGTCCTGCACCCCACATTCTCTTTCTCTTTTCCCAGACCGGTGAGAAATGGGGATGAAACTGGAATGGACGCCGTCTGCACTTACCGCAACGACTCCACCACGCCCGCCTTTGACCGGGTGAAGGTGTACCATGAAATCGTCAACCAGACGGACAACTTCAGGAAGATGGGGCCCTATGACGTGGAAAGATACAGCCTCTACGTCAACGGTAACCTAGTGTTGGTTTTTAAAGAAGATTTAGTAGTTGGGGCGGTGTTTGCATTATTCTAATGCTTCTGAATGGTTGTGGTGGCTGTACACTTTGGAGTAAGGGCTGGCAAGTTTGGAAGTTTAGGAAGCTTTGTGCATCAGGTTGTTCCTTCACATTCAGGGAGGAATGACCAGATGCAGAAAAGAGAATGGGGGGAGACACCTGGCTTGACCGCATGTGAAAAAGATTTAAGTGTCTTAGTAGACAACAAGCTTAACATGTATCAACAGTGTGAGGCAGCAGCAAAAAAGCGAGTGCTATTCTAGGCTGCATCCACAGAGGTCTAGTGTCCAGATCAAGGGAAGTCACAGTCCCACTCTATCCTGCCTTGGTCAGACCACACCTGGAATACTGTGTCCAGTTCTGGGCACCACAATTTAAGAAGGACGTTGACATGTCCAGAGGAGGGTGACTAAGAAGCGCCTGGAAACCAGACCTTATGAAGAATAGTTGAAAGAGTTGGGTATGTTTAGTGTGGAGAAGAGGAGACTGAGAGGAGATAGGATTGCCATCTTCAAATATCGGAAGTATCTGAACATGGAAGATGGGGGAAGCTTGTTTTCTGCTGCACCAGAGGGTAGGACACAAACAAATATGGAATGCTTTGATGGTGTTTCCTGCTTGGCAGGGGGTTGGACTGGATGGCCCTTGTGGTCTCTTCCAACTCTATGATTCTATGAAATAGATTCAAATGACAAGGGAAAAGATTGTGACTAAACATCAGGAATAACTCTCTGATGGTGAGAGCTGTTCAACAGTGGAAGAGAGGACCCTGGAACGAGATGGGCTCTCCTTCATTGGAGGTTTTTTTGCCTATCAGGGATCCTTTCAGTGTGATTTCTGCATTGCAGAGGTTTGGACTAGATAACCCTCAGGGTCGCTACCACCACCCCAATTCTATGATTCTGTGCCTTTGATTGTGTATTTGTTATGGCTTCCTGGGATATGGTGGGGGGTTTTTCCCAACTGTCCAAGGGCAAGTGCATATTGTAGACTGGGGATCAATGCAAGAATTCTTTCATCACATTGATTCTAACACAAACCATTCCTTCCCTTTTGCCTAGGATATAACAAACAGCCTCGCGAAACAAGTAAGTACCATATTGGGAACCTGATTTTGAGTCCATTCTGAACATGGAGGGCAGGGAAGGAGAACCAGGAGGTGACGGTTTCATGATAGAGCTTCAACGGAAGACTGTTAAGATATCGTTGTTTTCCTTTCCAGCTGTTTTGCCCCCAGTGCCAACCAAAGCACCAACCCCAACCCCAACCCTGGTGGTTGAACGATTCACCGTGAACTGCACCGTAACCAACCTCAGATACAAGCCGGAGATGGGAACTCCCAGTTCGAAGGTGTTCAACTCCACAGAGAAAGCACTCACCACCCTGGTAAGACTGGTTCCAGTTGGCGTCGATTGTTTGGGATGCTGTGGTGGTGTTCCCTGGTAGTTTGACCTCCAGTGGCAGGCTAGGACTTTTCTTCTTCTTTATTTAGACAGGCATTTGGTAAGAGTTGGGCTCTGATCCACTTGGCAAAATTGATTCTCGTAAAGTGCGGAGCATCCAGGTTCAACGTACTCAATGTATCTTGTCTTTTTCCCCAGCTCGGCAGAATCTTCTCCGTAAGCAGTGTCGGCCCAGAGTATTCGGGATGCAAAGTCACAGCCTTGAAGTAAGGCTTGCTTTATTTTCTGAGTCATGCAAAGTGATGCAGCAGTTTCACCCATGAAGCCCTAGTAATGAAGTAGACTCCACACACGAGACTTTGAAGATGACTCCTTACTTGCAGGATGGCAGCTATTACAAGCAATCATACAAATATGCTAAGTCCAATGCAATGGATCTCACTCTCTTGAGTCCAAGAGAAGATCTTCTAGCTTCCAAAACTCCTTTGAAGCAGCCGATAAATTATAGCTTGTCTGTCATCACCAGCTCCTTCAGACATACACATGGCCACTTTTAAAGGGTGGCGCTGTGGGTTAAACCACAGAGCCTAGGGCTTGCTGATCAGAAGGTCGGCAGTTCGAATCCCAGCGACGGGGCGAGCTCCCGTTGCTCGGTCCCAGCTCCTGCCAACCTAGCAGTTCGAAAGCACATCAAAGTGCAAGTAGATAAATAAGTACCGCTCCGGCGGGAAGGTAAACGGCGTTTCTGTGCGCTGCTCTGGTTCGCCAGAAGCAGCTTAGTCATGCTGGCCACATGACCCGGAAGCTGTATGTTGGCTCCCTCAGCCAGTAAAGCGAGATGAGCGCCGCAACCCCAGAGTCGTCCGCGACTAGACCTAATGGTCAGGGGCCCCTTTACCTTTACCTTTAGCACATTGACAAGGCCACGATTCAGCATTTCTGTGCCCTTAATTGGAGTCACAAGATTTTGCAGACATTACATTACATTACATTACATTACATAGGTTTTATTTTCCCCAGCACAACTTATTCTTTGTAAAATACATTTTCTATTAAATACAATACAAATACCAACGGGCAGGTAATGGGGAAGGGAAGGGAAGGTAGTGCGTCTGGCCCTGGAGAGTGGAAAATACCAAGCTAGATGGTCTGACTCAGTATGGGGCAGCTTCCTGAGCTCCTGTTTAACCTAGCCCTTTATTCTGGACCATGAGGACTAGAATCTTGTACTACATTTAGGGGAAAGATCATAACTTGGTTGCTGAGCGTCCGCTATGCAAGCAGTAGGCCCCAGACTCAGTCCCCAACACCTTTGGGTAGGGCAGGGTGGTAGGGAAGACTGCTGGAGAGGTGCTGCCAATCAGTGTGGACAATATTGAGCTTGATGGACCAGTTGGTATAAGTCAGTTCCCTGGGTTCCTAGTTAAACCAGCCATTGTTCAAAATCACGAGGACTAGCAGCATCCTGTGCCCTAACAATTCAATACTCCTTTCTCTTGTCTTGACCCACACACCCCAATATTTCTGCTAAACCCTCTCTTTCCTTCTCCATCTCCTCTCAGACCAGTGAGAGACGGGGATGAAACCGGAATGGACGCCGTCTGCACTTACCGCAATTACTCTACCACCCCCGCCTTTGACCGAGAGAAAGTGTACCATGAAATCGTCAACCAGACGGACAACTTCAGGAAGATGGGGCCCTATGAGGTGGAAAGATACAGCCTCTGCGTCAATGGTAGATATGTATGATTATGTATTTTGTGGTTTTATATTTTGATTTTGTTCTGTGAACCACCCTGAGACCTCCAGGCGGTATATACAGGTAAATTCAATAAATAGGTAAAGGTAAAGGGACCCCTGACCATCAGGTCCAGTCGTGTCCGACTCTGGGGTTGCGTGCTCATCTCGCTCTATAGGCCGAGGGAGCCGGCGTTTGTCCGAAGACAGCCTCCGGGTCATGTGGCCAGCATGACAAAGCCACTTCTGGCGAACCAGAGCAGCGCACGGAAACGCCGTTTACCTTCCCGCTGGAGCGGTCCCTATTTATCTACTTGCACTTTAACGTGCTTTCGAACTGCTAGGTGGGCAGGAGCTGGGACTGAACAACGGGAGCTCACCCCGTCACAGGGATTCGAACCGCCGACCTTCTGATCAGCAAGCCTGTGGTTTAACCCACAGCGCCACCTGGTCCCTTAAATTCAATAAATAATGGTAGCCAAATTAAAATGAAATGAAAAAACGAAACGAAGCAACAGTGGCCAAATAGCTTTTATGCATTTCACATGCATTGGATATCTGTGGGCGTGTTTGCATTATTGCAATGTTCCAGCACATCACGGGAGCAGTATTCTCTGCTGTGATGGGAATCCTTTTTCACACAACATTTATTGTACTTTCCTTATAGGTATGGAGGGGGTGTGTGTGTTCCCACAGGTGCCTGCATATTTTAACCAGGGTGGCAAACATAAATTCCGATAATTCAAGATATAAATAATAAAACACATGCACGGTCTCTGTTTGTTCATTATCTGTTACTGGTATGTATACATTATATAATTTTGCAGGTTAGACATGTATATAGATGTTAGCTAATGATGTCTACGTTTCTTTATAGTATGTAGTCATTATTCTGCTGATGAAGCCGAAAGTGGCGAAACAGGGATAAATATAAATAATCCAGATATCCTTGTCCTGCTTGCTCCGAATCTTCATGAAAATTACATTTACACCTTGGAGTACTGCGTCATCACTGTCAAATCAAGCTCAACTTTCAGTTGGAACTTTTCTTTGCATTATGTGGAGTACACCAACCTTAGGACTATTGATTGAATTATATGGAGGGCACTGGACTTGTGATATTTGCTATGTACCTCCATGTATGAACCTTTAAGTATATAGACTTTTGTAGCGGATACATTCACATGTTGTGTTTTCTGTCAGTTTATACCAAATTATATACAGATTTTGGTCTTGTACGTGCATGTGTTTTATTATTTATATCTTGAATTATCAGAATTTATGTTTGCCAGCCTGTTACGTTTGTTGTTTGGTGTTACAGATATACATAACTCGGGTTTATCGTGTGTTGGATATTTTAACCAGGGATCATCGTAATAATTCTTTCTCCCCCCTTGACTTTCATGCTAATTGCTCTTATCTTTCCTTTTTGCCTAGGCTACAAGGAGCAACCTCTCAAATCAAGTAAGTCCCACAATCAAATCCTAACTTTGAGTCTGTTCGGAACATGGGGAGAGGGCAAGGGGAGCCAGAGCATGTTGGGTCTCTTGCAGAGCTTCAATGGAAGAGCCTTGATTTATAACTGTTTTCCTTTCCAGCTGTTTTGCCCCCAGTGCCAACCAAAGCACCAACCCCAACCCCACCCCTGGCAGTTGAACGATTCACCATGAACTGCACCGTAACCAACCTCAGATACAAGCCAGAGATGGGAACTCCCCATTCGAAGGCGTTCAACTCCACAGAGAAAGCACTCACCACCCTGGTAAGACTAGTTCCAGTTGACATCGATTGTTTGAGATGCTGTGGTGGTGTTCCCTGATAGTTTGACCTCCAGTGGCAGGCTAGGACCTTTTAGACGTAAGCTTTGGTCCATAAACTGGCTATTAAGTAGGTTGTAGCTGTTGGGATGTGACTTGATGCTAGGAGAGGATAAATTTATTAGATATTATCTTTCCTTCCTCATGTTTGTGAGTTCAGCAGCTTGAAAGGGAAGCTTAGATCAGCTAATTTTAGCCTTAATCCAGGATGCTTTAAGGCAGACTGGATTCTCCTGGTATTTCCCCCTTAAAATAACAATCACACAATCTTGTAAAAGGTACAAATAACATTTACTCACTTGGAATGTTAGATTCAAAATACAGTGGTACCTCTGGTTACGTACTTACTTCGTTCCAGAGGTCCGTTTTTAACCTGAAAACGTTCTTAACCTGAAGCACCACTTTAGCTAATGGGGCCTCCCGCCGCCTCTGCGCGTCATCCTGAAGCAAAGTTCTTAACCCGAGGTAATATTTCTGGGTTAGCAGAGTCTGTAACCTGAAGCGTATGTAACCCGAGGTACCACTGTAATAATATTCAACGGATCCTTTCTTTTTCAGTTTGGAAGAATCCTCCGCAGTAGCAGTATCGGCCCGGCATATATGGGATGCAAAGTGTCAACTCTGAGGTCAGCCTTCTTCTTTATTTGTAGACATTTCAGCTTTCATCATCTCTTCCCCAGACAGCAGCAGCTTCATTCCTCTCGGACCCACCACTTTGGCCAGTTCCAAAGGCTCAAATCCTTTCTCTTGCCTTCCAGACCGGTGCAAAACGGGGACGAAACTGGGATGGATGCCGTCTGCACTTACCGGAAGAGCTCTGCTGTGCCGGCGTTCGACCGAGTGAATGTGTATCACGAAATCGTTAACCGGACAAGGAGCTTCACCATTTTGGGGCCCTACGACTTGAAGAGATACAGTCTCTACGTCAACGGTAGTGTTATGTACTGAGCTGAATCCTAGAACAATAGGATTCAAAATGCAGCAGTCTGATTGGTCCTAGAACAATAGGATCCAGAATGCAGCAGTCTGATTGGTCCGCAGGAGTCACCCAATCCAGCTCCAGGTGGAAGTGAATCAGTGACCTGATTGGCCTGCAAGAGCAGCCAATCAGGCTCCTGGATGAAGTGAATCCGCAACCTGATTGGCCTACAGGAGTAGCCCGGAATTAGCCAATCACGTGGGGCCCATTGTGTAAATAATGTATATATAGCAGACGTTTTGGGGAAAGATTCATTCCTTGTTGCTATGAGCTGAATAAAGAGCATGAAATTCACACTGGACACCGAGTATATTTCAGGTAGCGAAGCAGTTTTGGGGCATTTGCTCGTGGTGCTATAGATTGCCTCAGGTGCTTTTGAGTGGCCTTCCCATTGGGGTGTCAAGGGGCTAACAGGAAGATCAGGTCATTCCCAGGTCAGAGAGGAAGACATGAGTCTATCGCGCATTTACTTTCTTTATTAAGGGAAGGAAAAAATACAAGGAGGCACCAATCCCAAGATGGAGAGCTGCAGGGCGGAGGGGGGGGAGAGAATCTTGCCTATTTTCCTGCCATTTTTGCCTTTGAGAAAAATGCTGCAATGTCTTCTTTTTGTCTCCACAAACTATCACCTCTTCTCTTTCCTCCCAGGATATAATGAAGTCCCTCTGGAACCATGTAAGTATAACTATGAATAGTTGTAGAATCCTTACAAAGCCCATGAAAATGAGGCATATGGATGTCTTGATAATGGCTCTAAAGGGAATGATCATTTTTTAATTTCTCACCCCCCATGTTAAATTTCATCTCATTTTCATTTCACTTAAAAATTGTATACCGCCTTTCTATATACACAAGGCAGTTTGCAGCAACAAAATACGCAACAAAAACACACACACACACCTTATAATAATCTGATCCAATACAAAAAAGTAACGATAAAACATAGCTTTTAAATGGGACGACTTATGTCAAATGAAGTAATATTTCATAATCTACTAGAACATAATAGAACGCAATAAAATTGACTCCCAGGAAATAACGATTAAACAGAAATTTACTCTTAGCAATTAACAATAAGCAGTTACTAAACTATGATCAATAAAAATAAATGCAAAAAATACCACAATACATTCAAAACATTTTAAAAGCATCAGATTGAGAAACCAAGACACGCAGCTTATAAAATTATTTTTTTAAATTAAGTTTGCCACATTTCTGTATCAATTTCTTTTTTATTTCTCTTCGAAAGGCCTCGTGAAACTTTGCCAGCATTTTAGCATGCTTCTCTCCTACAACACACATTTCTGCAAGTAGTTCCTCTAATAGAGGCATGTCCAACAGGTAGACAGTAGATCACTGGACGTCTGCGGTAGATCACTGGTAGATCATTGGCTCCTCCCAAAGAAGCTGAACAACTGTGGCTCCCCCCAAAAAAGCTCCTTCCTAAAAAAAGCTCAACAACTTTGACCTGAACCCAAAAAAAGGGGTAAATCACTGCCAGTTTTTAACTCTGTGAGTAGATCGCAGGCTCTTGGGAGTTGGCCCCCCCCTGTATTAATGCATCTTCGTAGGTTGCTTACAATGACCCCACCCCAGACACAAACATAAACCCCTAACATACACATTTTCGGTACCCCCCTTTTTTTGCCAGGGGGCAGGGAGGAATTGGGAACTGCATGACAAAATCTGAGGAAGTGTGAATCTCAAAGGAGTGCTGTGTTTCAGTTCCCAAATTGTTTCTGGAAGTGTAAACCTGTTAGTTCTGCATTGAAACAAGAGCCGAGCTGAATTTCCTCCCTCTTGCCTAAGTCTGCCTCCATCTCCACTTTATTCCAGCAACAACTCAGACCCCCCCAGCAATAAAGCAGTTCACCGTCAATTTCACTGTCGCCAACCTCAAATACAAGTCGGAGATGGGAATTCCACATTCGAAGGTCTTCAATGCCACGGAAAAAGCTCTCACCACGGTGGTAAGAGTCCGGTTCTGATCCAGTTGTTGATAATTGTTTTTGTGGTCCTTTTGGGTTGACATAGTCAGTGTATCTGCTGGAATGTTGCTCCTCAAAGGTCCCTAGGAGCTCTGGGTTCTGTTTGTGCCAGAGACCAGCCTTGTACTGAACCCCTGCTGTAAGGGCTCGGGGTTGTCTCCTCGAGAGTAAAGAGCCAGAAACCTCTGTTTCTTTAAGGCTAATAACTTTATTTACAGACTGTGTACATCAGAGCGTTAAGATTCATGTCCGCTTGAGTCGGTTCCAGAATCCGGGAGTGGCTTTCGCCTCCTCCTCCCCCAACATAAGAGTTTCGGTATCCCAAAGCGTCGCCTCCTTTCCTTATGCTTTCCCCCCGGAAGTAGCTGCCCGCTTTGCTTCTCAGACCACTCAGGTGGTGCTGGGACTCTGCCAACATCCCTAGCCCTCAGCTCCACCGCACTTCCTGGCAGTTCCTGCTCATCACCACTGGGGCTCTCCTTACTGTCCCCGCTGGACTCCAAACTGCTTCCCAGGAGAGGCTGCGCTTCCCTCCATCCCTCCTTCCCCGTCTCAGGTGCCTTGTGCGAGGTCAGGTCCCTGACACCTGCCCACCTGGGCTCTTCTCTCTCTTAAACTTTTATTCTCATGGATTCATCATCACAGTTTTCATTCAACATTACAACCAAAAATTTAAAAATTAGAACATTGACTTCCCTTCTGCCTTTCCATGCCTTCCTTCTAACATCTTTTACTGCTGCATATTATAATCACTCTGTCTTTTCTCTTTTCACGTTTTATTTCCACATATTTTGCACTGCTGAATTTATTCTAAACCTGCTAGGGTTTTGACCCGTTTACAGAAGTCCCTCCATATAGTCTACAAACATTTTCCAGCCCTCTTTAAATGCTGTTTCCTTTTGCTCTCCAATTCTGCTGGTTAGACTCGCCAACTCTGTGTATTCCATCCTGTTTGCCGTTCCTCCCTCATTGGGACTGCCCCCTCCCTCCACTTCTGAGCATATAAAATCCAAGCTTCAGTTGTTGCATAGAGAAATAAATTCTTATAGTTCTTAGAAATATCTGACTCAATTATTCCTAAGAGAAATGCCTCTGGTCTTTTTGGGAACAAACTTTTAAACATCCCCCCCCATCTCATTATAAATTGTCTCCCCAAAGTCCCAGCTGGGCTTCACAGAACGCCTGTGAGTCAGCCTATTTTCCGGAGCGCCCCCCCCCAATCAACCCTATGTAGCAGGGTTTTTTGGTAGTCTAAACAAACTGTATTAGAAATAAATGCCATCTTTTAAAGATGAAGAGCATCACATTGGATAAGAAGAGAAGAGATTGACTTTTGGGGTTGGAGGTTTGGGAGGGTTGGAGTGGGATAAAGAGGACATATTTGGATCTGTTTTTCCTTTATAAGTGGTTAAGACGGTTGGATCTGGATACTGGCGTTAATAAGTATATGTCAAAAATTAGGAGGTTAGAGGCGGGAAAAATAGCTAAAAATTTTGAGACCGGAGGGAGGAAAGGGTGTAAAAAGAAGAAATTTAGGAGTGTTAAATTAGGTTTGAACAAAGGAATTTGATAAGGGTTTAGGAAAGTATCAGAAGTAATGAGGTCCCGAGGTATAGAAAACAAGGAGTTAGTTTAAGTAAAATGATTATGGTATTTTATGTTCTTGTGAAAAATGATAAGGAATGTAAAAATAGATAGGTTTATGAATTTGGAAAACTGATAAAGGGGATAGATAATGAATTCAACAGAGGGGGACTTGACGGAGTCAACCGAAATATGAACTTGAGGAAAGGAAGAATACCTGGCCCGCAGAAATGGGCCCGGCCTAAGCAATGATATTGAATATGTTAACTACGTTAAATGTGTAATGCTTATTGTCTTGCCCGGTGAGAGAGGGGAATGGAAACCTGCTTCCCCCAGTGAGGGGGGGGGGGAGGATGAAAATTTAACGGTATTGTAAAGTGCTTAAAATTGCTAAAATCAATTGGGGAAAAATTAGAAATAAATGCCACTCCCCAACCTCCCATGGTTTTTTTTTTTTGTGGGGGGGAATGTTGCTCCTGTCTTTTAGGTAGCAACAATATTAACAAGTTTAAACAAAGTTTACCCACGGTATTTTTTTCTCTTTCAGCTTGGCAGAGTCATCTCCAGCGGCAGAGGCATCGGCCCAAACTATCAGGGATGCCGAGTGACAGCTCTGAGGTCAGCCTTCCCCTACACAACCCTGCCTTCCCACTCTCTGAGGCTCCTCCTCTCCCAGATGTTTCCCAAGTAGTCTCAAACTGCGTCTGTGTACCTCTGGCCTCTGTTCTGCCCTCCTCATTATTCTGCTTGTTCTTGGAGAGAGCTTCTTGCATCCAGAGAGGGAGACTCCCTGGTTCTCCTGCAGCCTCTGCTTCAGCCTGGAGTCTGAACTGCTCCCTGTCACGGCTCTTCCTGCTCACTAAACCCTGTTGCCCCTTCAGTATCCAACGCCACCTCCTAATCTTCCCCCTCCTCTGTGTCCCACCACCAGTCCCTGAGCTTTCCTCCTCCAGGATTTTCCTGGGGGGTTCCCTGGCTGACACCTCCCACCACTCCTCATTGTCCTTGCAGTCCCTGGTGAAATAAACAGAAATCTGCTCTTATTCCCTTATGGGGTACACAAGAGCCTTTTGAGGTTCTCCATCGGAAGGAGTCAATTACAGAGGCCAACCAGAGAAAAATTGAGAAGCAAATAATTTATTTCTGTTGCAAACATGGCGTTTTTGCCCCACACACCAGAGAGTAGGGGGGAAAGGACCTCCAACAAAAGGAGCACATGCTCTTATAAACAAAATAAAAAATAAAAAAATTCCTTCCAGTAGCACCTTAGAGACCAACTAAGTTTGTTCTTGGTATGAGCTTTCATGTGCATGCACACTTCTTCAGGTATCTGCACACGAAAGCTCATACCAAGAACAAACTTAGTTGGTCTCTAAGGTGCTACTGGAAGGAATTTTTTTATTTTTTATTTTGTTTTGACTATGATAGACCAACACGGCTACCAACCTGTAACATGCTCTCAGGGCCGGCGCGTCCATTTAGGCGAACTAGGCAGTTGCCTAGAGCGCCAAAATGGGGGGGGCGCTGGCCAGCCTGCCCCCCCGCCGCCCTCCGCCGCCCCAACCAGCGGCGGAGCGAGCAGGTTGGTTCGAAAACCACGGCAGCGGGGGCGCCAAAATGGAGGGGGCGCTGGCCAGCCTGCCCCTCGCCCCCCCGCCACTGCCCGGTGCTGCCCCAACCAGCGGCGAAAATCGCGGTGGCGCGGGGCGCCCGGCGGGCAGGGGGCGGGGCACCGTACGTCATGTGCAATGACGTCACGTGGCCCGCCCCCTCGCCTAGGGCGCCAAAACCCCTAGCACCGGTCCTGCGTGCTCTTATAAAGACATTTCAAAAATCCCCCCTCAGAGTCCAGCCCCACCCCCAGATCCCTCCCACATACATCACAGAAGGGGTGTCACCCCAGACCACTCCCCAGATACATCACAGCTGCATCACCGATTGGGGGGGTCAGAGAAGGTAACCTGAGAATTCTCACACCTGCGCCATCTCTCCCTGACCCCTCCCAGACACACATTTCAGCAAAACAAAAGGTTTCTTGTTTCCTGGCCTGGCAGGGCTAATGTAGGGCTAAGGATCCAAATCCATTTTAGGTGGTGGGTTCTTTGTGAGGGAAATGGCCCATGTCTGGCACTCAGGCATCAGGATGCCAGGAATTATCACTTTATTTTCCTGAGACAATCACCCCCTCCTTCCTTGCAGAGAAACAGTTTGTCAGTTTGGGAGTCAAAATAGAGACAGGCCTGTCCTCCTGTGCTGCTTCAGACATGTGGCCTTGTTTTGCTTGGCACACTTATGAACAATTATTATATATATATATAAGACCTTAAAATTCTTACAACACTGGCATGTGCTGACGTTGTCCAGACAATAGGAATGGCATCTTCTCCATCCCCTCTGGTCCCCTCTGAGTGTTTCTCTTTGCATTCTTCCTTTCCATCCAGGCTGTTGAGAGATGGGGACGAAACGGCAATGGATGCCATCTGCGCGTACAGGGCACCATCCCCCTCCTCCCCCTTTGACCGAGTGACGGTGTACCACGAAATTGTGAACAAGACCAATGGCTTCACCAAGATGGAGCCCTATAAACTGATCCCAAACAGCCTCTATGTGAACGGTAACCAAGTTTTCGATTTGTCTGATATTTTCTATCTGCCTGCTGTGTGTCAGAACATTGAGTAGGGTTGCTAACCTCCAGTTTCAGGGCCTGATCTGCCCCACCAAGTCTAACAACTTCAGAAAATAGGTAAAGAAAGACCCCTTCACCCCATCCATCCATCCATCCATCCATCCATCTCCTTCTCCTCATTTTATTATTTGTACCCAGCCACTCTGGGTGGCTTCCAGAATATACAGGAATATAATAAAACATCAGACATAAAAAACTTCCTGATACAAAGCTACCTTCAGATGTTTTCACATCACATATCCTTGATATCTGATGGGAGGGCGTTCCACAGGGAGGGTGCCACCACCAAGAAGGCCCTGTGCCTGGTTCTCTGTAGCTTCACTCCTCCCAGTGAGGGAACTGCCAGAAGACCCTCGGAGCTGGACTTCTGTGTCCAGGCTGGATGATAGGGGTGGAGACGCTCCTTCAGGTATACAGGGCCGAGGATGTTTAGGGCTTTAAAGGTCAGCACCAACACTTTGAATTGTGCTCGGAAACGTACTGGGAGCCACTGTAGGTCTTTCAGGACCGGTGTTATATGGTCACAGCGGCCGCTCCCAATCACAAATCTGGCAGCTGCATCCCGGATTAATTATAGTTTCTGAGTCACCTTCAGAGGTAGCCCCACGGAGAGCGCATGGTAGTATCCCAAGTGGGAGATAACCAGAGCATGTCCCACTCTGGTGAGACGGTGCGCAGGCAGGTAGGGTCTCAGCCGTTGCACCAGATGGAACTGGTAGACATCTAGATGAATGTGAACCAAAAATGCAAAAACATTGTTGTTGTTGTTTAGTCGTTTAGTCGTGTCCGACTCTTTGTGACCCCCTGGACCAGAGCACGCCAGGCCCTCCTGTCTTCCACTGCCTATCATCTATCTATCTATCTATCTATCTATCTATCTATCTATCTATCTATCTATCTATGTATCTATCATCTATCTATCTATCTGCCTGTTGTTGTTGTTGAGTCGTTTAGTCGTGTCCGACTCTTTGTGACCCCCTGGACCAGAGCACGCCAGGCCCTCCTGTCTTCCACTGCCTATCATCTATCTATCTATCTATCTATCTATCTATCTATCTATCTATCTATCTATCTATCTATCTATCATCTATCTATCTATCTGCTTGTTGTTGTTGTTGAGTCGTTTAGTCGTGTCCGACTCTTTGTGACCCCCTAGACCAGAGCACGCCAGGCACTCCTGTCTTCCACTGCCTCCCGCAGTTTGGTCAGACTCATGTTGGTCACTTCGAGAACACTGTCCAACCATCTCGTCGTCTGTCGTCCCCTTCTCCTTGTGCCCTCCATCTTTCCCAACATCAGGGTCTTTACCAGGGAGTCTTCTCTTCTCATGGGGAGCCAGTGTGGTGTAGTGGTTAAGAGCGGTAGACTCGTAATCTGGTGAACCGGGTTTGCGTCTCCGCTCCTCCACATGCAGCTGCTGGGTGACCTTGGGCTAGTCACACTTCTCTGAAGTCTCTCAGCCCCACTCACCTCACAGAGTGTTTGTTGTGGGGGAGGAAGGGAAAGGAGAATGTGAGCCGCTTGGAGACTCCTTCGGGTAGTGATAAAGCGGGATATCAAATCCAAACTCTTCTTCTCTTCTTCTTCTTCATGAGGTGGCCAAAGTATTGGAGCCTCAGCTTCAGGATCTGTCCTTCCAGTGAGCACTCAGGGCTGATTTCCTTCAGAATGGAGAGGTTTGATCTTCTTGCAGTCCATGGGACTCTCAAGAGTCTCCTCCAGCACCAGAATTCAAAAGCATCCATTCTTCGGCGATCAGCCTTCTTGATGGTCCAGCTCTCACTTCCATACTTCACTACTGGGAAAACCATACCTTTAACTATACGGACCTTTGTCGGCAAAAATATTAGCCACTCCTAAAAGAGACCCAACCCTATTCTAGGACAAAAGTGGGCGAACGTCCACGCTAGAAAGTGGAAGCAACTGAACCCGATTCTGCCTTTAAACACGTGTTCCTTTTCTTTCCAGGTTACAATGAAGCATCGCGTCCTACAAGTAAGGGCATAATAACCGTTGCATTGCTTAATTTTTATTCATTGTGGGCAGGCTAATCCAAAATTGTTGTGCATTGGTTGCATCAGTGGTTCTCAAAGTGGGCAGTTCTGCCCCCTGGGGGAGAATGGGGTTGCTTAGGGGGTTGCTAAGAGGCAAGGAAGGGGGCGACACAGAGGGGGGGGTGCAGGAAGTGTAAAGTTCATGGAATGAAACTGAGTAGTTTTATTTGAATTCTGAATGGAAGTGCAATCAGTTGTTGCTGTTCTATTGTGTCATGATCTTCCTCATGAGAACCGCTCTTTCGAACAGTGCTTTTCTTTTCTTTTTTTGCAAATATTATTTTTTACTACGTTTCCAAAATTTCTCAAATTATCTTCAGATTAGATAATTGCATAGCAGCTTTGTTTCATGGATTGATTTCCCACCCTGACCTCCATAGTGTTTTTATTCAAACCCATTGCATCATTGTTGACTTAATTCAACTTGGGTTGAACGATGCTTTTTTAAAGAAAATTATATAGAGCAGAGCTGGGGGTGAGTTTTGGGGACCGAGGTGGTGCTGTGGGTTAAACCACTGAGCCTCTTGGGCTTGCTGATCAGAAGGTCGGCGGTTCGAATCCCTGCGACGGGGTGAGCTCCCGTTGCTCGGTCCCTGCTCCTGCCAACTTAGCAGTTCGAAAGCACGTCAAGTGCAAGTAGATAAATAGGTACCGCTCCGGCGGGAAGGTAAACGGTGTTTCCGTGCGCTGCTCTGGTTCGCCAGAAGTGGCTTAGTCATGCTGGCCACATGACCTGGAAGCTGTACGCCGGCTCTCGGCCAATAAAGTGAGATGAGCGCCGCAACCCCAGAGTCGGACACGACTGGACCTAATGGCCAGGGGTCCCTTTACCTTTACCTTTTTGGGAACCAACAGGAGGCTGCCCTGTAAAAGTGTGGCAACCTCTGATCTATCTATTAGGGAGCTGGGTATGTTTAGCCTGGAGAAGAGAAGGTTAAGGGGTGATATGATAGCCATGTTCAAATATATAAAAGGATGTCATATAGAGGAGGGAGAAAGGTTGTTTTCTGCTGCTCCAGAGAAGCAGACACGGAGCAATGGATTCAAACTACAAGAAAGAAGATTCCACCTAAACATTAGGAAGAATTTCTTGACAGTAAGAGCTGTTCGACAGTGGAATTTGCTGCCAAGGAGTGTGGTGGAGTCTCCTTCTTTGGAGGCCACCTGTCAGGAATGCTTTGATGGAGTTTCCTGCTTGGCAGGGGGTTGGACTGGATGGCCCTTGGGGTCTCTTCCAACTCTATGATTCTATGATTCTATGATTCTATCATTTAGATGGATAGCCAATTTCAGTGCTGAGAGCCGGATCAGAAATAATTAAAAGCTGGGAGAGAGCAGGAAACAAAGGCTGGAATTGGAGTGTACATCATCTCAGTGTGACTAATCAAGTGTCTCAGGTCATAGGAGACATCTCTGGGGGGGCCCTGGCTGCCAAGGCACCCACAAAATTATCACTGCGGGTGCCCAGCCAGGGGACCCAACCAGAGGCGTAGTAATCCCAGGTGGTACCCGGGGGCGGAATTTTTTTTGTCACCCCCCACCACTTTCATTTTAAAAAAATTAAAAAAAATTAAAAAGTGTCATCCCCCTCTGATGGTGCCACTTTGCGAGGTGTGGGGGTTTTGTGTGTGTGTGTGTGTGTGTGTGTGTGTGTGTGTGTCTATTATCTCTTTTTTTTCAATAAAGTTAAAATAATAAAAAATGATAAAAAAAAATTAAAAAGTGTCACCCCCCTCTGATGGTGCCACTTTGTGAGGTGTGGGGGGTTGTGTGTGTGTCTATTATCTCTTTTTTTCAATGAAGTTAAAATAAAATAAATAAATAAATAAATGATAAAAACTAAAACAATTTAAAAGTGTCACCCCCCTCTGATGGTGCCACTTTGTGAGGTGTGGGGGGTTGTGTGTGTGTCTATTATCTCTTTTTTTCAATGAAGTTAAAATATAAATAAATAAATAAATAAATGATAAAAACTAAAAAAAAATAAAAAAAAATTAAAAGTGTCACCCCCCCTCTGATGGTGCCACTTTGTGAGGTGTGGTGGGTTGTGTGTGTGTCTATTATCTCTTTTTTTCAATGAAGTTAAAATAATAAAAAAAAAATTTTTTAAAAATTTTTTTTAAAGTGTCACCCCCCTCTGGGGTGGAACCCGGGGCGGCCCGCCCCCCCCCGTTGCTACGCCCCTGGACCCAACACAGTGTGTGCATGACATCACACAGCACGCCAAGGCCCAACAGGGCCAGTCATCATGTGTGTGATACTCGTGAGGTCTTGCGCATGCGCCGGGCACCCACAATGCAGGGCGGACCCCTCACCACCCCTTCACTTTGCATTATGCCCCGTAGCCCTATAAGCAAAAGGGGGCACTGATTTAAGTTTTTTAAAGGGAGGGCAGCAGTTCCAGGGCCCAATGAACCAGACCCAGAGGGCTCAGACCCCTTGGATGACCCCCTTCTGGTGGGAGGATCTGGAGAAGAGAAGGCCAGCGCACTGTTCGGAGATGTCTGAGGCAGTAGGACAGGATAGTGAGGCTGTGACTACCTCCTATTGAACTCCAAACCTCATCAGCTTCTGCAAGCATGGCCCAACGGTCAAGGATGATGGGAGTGGTAGTCCCGCAACATCTGGAGGGCCAAGTCTGGATAGGCTTGCGTAAACAAATAATGTTTTTGGCTGGAGCCAGAAAGAGTACAGGAAAGGCGTCCGCCTGATGTCAAGAGGCAGGGAGTTCCAAAGGGTAGCTTCTGCCACACTCAAAGATGGATTTCTTCCAAGTGTAGAATGAGTATTATGTGCCGGTAATGCAGACTGGTGAGGTCAGGGGGGGGGGCATACATGGGGCAAGGCTGCGATCTCACAGATGATCTCCCTAGCGAGAGCCAGTGTGGTGTAGTGGTTAAGAGCGGTAGTCTTGTAATCTGGTGAACTGGGTTCGCGTCTCCGCTCCTCCACATGCAGCTGCTGGGTGACCTTGGGCTAGTCACACTTTTCTAAAGTCTCTCAGCCCCACTCACCTCACAGAGTGTTTGTTGTGGGGGAGGAAGGGAAAGGACATTGTTAGCCGCTTTGAGACTCCTTAAGGAGAGTGAAAGGCGGGATATCAAGTCTAAACTCTTCTTCTTCTTCTTACAGCTGCCTCGCCCACCACTCCTCGACATCTAACGGCAGTGGATCACTTTACAGTGAACTACACCGTGAGGAACCTCATCTACAAGCCAGAGATGGGCACTCCCCAGTCGAAGGTGTTCAACGCGACGGAGAAGGCCCTGTCAGCCCTGGTAAGCCCTCCCGGAGAGCACATTTATTCCTGCTTTTGAAGGGCAGGAATAAATAAATGACAGCACCTTCCTTTATGCCTAGATGGGTCGAGCAGTGCGGACAAGCAGCGTTGGACCTGCGCTCAAGGGATGCAGCGTTCCAGAGTTCAGGTACAGATGTGGGATAGCTGCTTTTTTATTATTATTTTAAAGGTGGTCTTTGAAATTTTATCAGGCAAGTAAGAGATGCAAAATAACAAGCGCAGCATATGTCACAAAGCTTGACTGTGAATGCAGTCCTGGTATTAATGATACCTTTATTTACTTTACTGGGTCTAAAATCAATAACAGATTTTTATATATAGTAAGTCGCTTTGAGTAGCTGTGGCAAAAAAGCAACTAATACTTGTGCTAATACTAATTTATAAAGACTTCAATACACATCTCATCTCGGGCAGGGCAAGTGGCTCGCAGGGAGCTCTCCATGGTGCTGAAACATCTGACCTGCCTTGTCCTCTTGGAGGTGCCACTCCAGCAAAGTCCCTGCTCCTTACCAGAACCACTGGTCCTTTCCTGGGACATCTAATTTAGAAATGGAAGGAGGAGGAAGCGATCCCACCTAGGAAGAGTTTTTAAGTTTTTAACCTTTCCATTCCCAGATCCATAGATGGCGGGAAGAACACTGGTGTGGACAGCGTCTGCAGCTACCAGAGAGACTTGATGGACTCCCCTTTTGACCGGAAGCAGGTATATCGGGAGATTTTCAACAAGACAAAGGACTTCACCAAGATGGGGCCCTACGACCTAGACCAGGACAGCCTCCTCGTGAATGGTGAGAAGAGGAAGCTTGCTGTTATGGTTGAAGCATGTGGAGCTGTTCTTGTGGAAATCAAACCACAGGACAGCTCTTGTTTCTCAGCTGAAGTTTCTCTTTATTCCAAATGCCTGGGGGAGAGATCTCTGCTCTCCTGAGAGCCAGAGAGTCCTCTGAACATGACACAGAGGCCAGAATATTTCTGCAGTGATTGATATGCCATAAGCTCAGAGGCTTACTTCCTCAAATATAGATTCAATATTATTACATAATATTCAAAGCAATATTTTCAACATGTTCCAAAATAGTTGCTTACTCTTTAAATTCAGCTTGCGTTGCTGTGATTTACTGGCAGTGTATGGTTAGATGTGTTCGAATATTGTTCTCTGTCCTGATTTCTTTAGCCTGGGTGGGACATTCCCCCAACAATGTGCTCTCTGCCACCTTCTAACAAGTCTTCCCCCCTTCAACAGGTTATCATGAACCATCTCGTCAACCCGGTAAGTGTGCTATTCACAGAACTGCGGCGTCTCAACCACATCCCAACTGAACATAGAAAAATGCCCTGTGCAGAGTCAAACCATGCCCACCTAGCTCAATATCATCTGCACTGACTGGCAGCAGCTTTCCAGGGTTTCAGACTCAAGGGCCTTTCACAGACCTGCCCTGGAGATGCTGGAGATCAAACAATGCTTTCCTTTAAAATAAAGCACAATTCTAGTCCGTGTAGCCAGTGGCGTAGCGTGGGTTGCCAGTGCCCAGGGCATTCAAGCATCACCCAGGAGATCACAGCCACAGATGTAAGAAAAGTATGGAGAGGTCACTTTCCTGATTTGCATGGAGAAAGCATTTTCAATGAAGCCCAGCTGTATTGAAGCAGCACCGGGTGTTGAAATTTTGCGCCCCTAACAATTTTGCGCCCAGGGCAACCGCCTCTGCCCCCCCATGCTACGCCACTGCATAGGGCCTGTCAGTAGTTGGCATAACATCTTAGCTTCAGCTTTGCCACGTATCTTGGCCTCGGGGAAGCCACCCCTGTGACCCTCACACCACGCCACTGCTCGTGACCTTACCTGCTGCCTTGCGGGACATCTGGGGGCCCCGACACAAATCCGGAGCGGAGTCCCTAAGGCGGTTGGATGGTGCCTTGTCAGCCTGCTTCCAGCAACTCCTGCAGCTCAGCTGGTGCCAAACATCTTGCTCTGCTTTCCTGTGAACCCCCTCAGCGAGACCTCCAGACACACACGGCCTAGGCTTATGGCATTTCAGGGATGGTGATGACCATGACGGTGCAACGTGAAAAAACTGTTTCAGCTCAGCTCTTGGAGACAGCAATATTCTACGTCAATAATGGCTTCTTCTTCTTCTCTGTTATGCAGGCTTTGTGGCAACTCCTCGCCACCCTCCAGCCAGTGAACGCTTCACGACCAACTTCACTCTGACCAACCTCAGATACAAGGCGGAGATGGGGGATCCGAGTTCGAAAGCTTTCACTTCCACACAGAGAGTTGTAACCACTTTGGTGAGTCTCGGCATCCCTGTACTTCATGGGCACAGGATATTAGTAGGTCTGGATGAGAAATTTGGTCTTTACAAAGTCTTGTATGGTCTGGCATGTTCTGCAAATGAGGAGCAAAGACTGCTGTTCTTTCCCCACTTCCATGGGAAGAAGGCCCATTGAATTCAATCGGACTTACTTCTGAGCAGATAGTCATTTATATATATAAAATCGTTCAAGTTGGATGTTTGTTAACGATCGCCTTTCTCTATAACCCCTTGATCGATTCCGTTCAAATTTGGACACAACGTTCCATGGCCATATGGGAGTGATCATATGTACTTACATTGCACAAATACCACACCTTTCCCAGGT
Source organism: Darevskia nairensis (assembly GCA_034642065.1). NCBI lineage: Eukaryota > Metazoa > Chordata > Lepidosauria > Squamata > Lacertidae > Darevskia > Darevskia nairensis. The sequence continues at coordinate 748,027 of JAWWNI010000604.1, forward strand.
AAAAATGTGATTATGTGCAAAAAAATATAGTGCCCTCCAGTGGACGTTAAACAGCACAGCACAAACCTCATAGACTAAAATAGTAGTAATAAACAGTTGTAGACACGAAGACAAAAATGGGAGGGGCAAACGGAGAACACATAGACTGAACTTCAACGAGATAAGCTGTAAGTAAACATATGCTTTCTCTTTCATACTGTATCTTACTTTTGCATTTCACCAAATCAGTCACAGCAAGGCGTGGCCAGGTCAGCTAGTAGAATCATAAAATTATAGAGCTGGAAGGGACCCTTAGAGTCATCTAGCCGCCCCCTGCAATGCACTAATGTGCAGGTGTCCCATATGGGGATTGAACATGCAACCTTGGTGTTACCAACATCATGCTCTAACCAGCTGAGCTATCATGCACTGGTCATAATCCACCGGCTTTCGCCCTTCCAAAATTTTCCAATGTGAGCATTTTTATTTTTTGCAGGGGAGGGGAATCAATGAGTGCATAAATGAGATGGAATACGTATGCACAGACAGATTATGCCTCACGTTCCTACCAGCAGCAAGAGTAATAATTATTATTGGTAATTAACAATGGGTTGGCTCCATCTAAGTTCTAAGAGTAGACTCATTGAAATTAATAGGCCCAAGCTAGTCAATAGATATTAGCTTCAGTGGGGCTACCCTGAATAGGGGCAACATTGGTTACTGCCCAATATCCTATAATAATCTGTTAATTATTATGGAATATATAATTATAATTAAGCATTCTTAATATCATTTTAAGATGCCTGTTCCAGTATTAGTACTATTACCATTAATCTACTCATAATCATTAATCTATTAATGTTATTGTTAATTTATTATCCCTCAACAACAATAATAGCAACATTTAAAAAACACACCTGTGCTTCCTCCAATGAACTCGAGGTCACCACCCCCTAATCCCCCCTCACAACAACCTTGTGAAGTAGGCCAGGCCTTAAGGTCACTGGCCCGACGTAATGCACAGTGCAATCCTATGTTGGTTTAGTCATAGAATCATAGATTCATAGAATGGTAGAGTTGGAAGAGACCACCGAGGGTCATCAACCCCCTGCTATGCAGGAATCTCAGCTCAAGCTGTGAAAAGGATCTAGGAGTCTTGGTAGACCACAAACTTGACATGAGTCAACAGTGTGATGCAGCAGCTAAAAAAGCCAATGCAATTCTGGGCTGCATCAATAGGAGTATAGCATCTAGATCAAGGGAAGGAATAGTACCACTGTATTCCGCTCTGGTCAGACCTCACCTGGAATACTGTGTCCAGTTCTGGGCACCACAGTTCAAGAAGGATACTGACAAGCTGGAACGTGTCCAGAGGAGGGCAACCAAAATGGTCCAAGGCCTGGAAACGATGCCTTATGAGGAACGGCTTAGGGAGCTGGGTATGTTTAGCCTGGAGAAGAGAAGGTTCAGGGGTGATAGGATAGCCATGTTCAAATATATAAAAGGATGTCATATAGAGGAGGGAGAAAGGTTGTTTTCTGCTGCTCCAGAGAAGCGGACACGGAGCAATGGATTCAAACGACAAGAAAGAAGATTCCACCTAAACATTAGGAAGAACTTCCTGACAGTAAGAGCTGTTCGACAGTGGAATTTGCTGCCAAGGAGTGTGGTGGAGTCTCCTTCTTTGGAGGTCTTTAAGCAGAGGCTTGACAGCCACCTGTCAGGAATGCTTTGATGGTGTTTCCTGCTTGGCAGGGGGTTGGACTGGATGGCCCTGGTGGTCTCTTCCAACTCTAGGATTCTATGATTTTATGATCCTTGACAGACAGCCATCCAACCTCTGCTTATAAACCTCCAAGGAAGGAGAGCCCACCACCTCCTGAGTAAAAAGTAGGTTCTGCTCTATTCAACGGGACTTATTTCCCGATAAGCGTGTGATGCTATAGGGCCGGGCTGGATGCCAGACGACTTGGAGTCAGAATTTAATCCTTCCTTATCCAGAGTGTGAGTCGGGCTAATGTGAGATTCTTTTCTGCCCTTAGCTGGGCCAGATGTTGAGGAAAAGCAGCATTGGAGACGCCTTTTCCAGATGCAACGTTACAGCTCTACGGTAAGACATCTCGACATTCTGGAACCTTCCATGTTCTCATGGAGAATTAAATAAGTGCAGTGGCTATTATTGATTTGAACCCGAACGTTGCCGTTAACCAGTGTTTCCATTCCAATGAATTCCAGCACCAGTGTCCCGCAGCCTTTAGCCGAGAATCATAGAATTGTGGAGTTGGTTTAGCAAAGCAGAGAGTAATTCTGTTTTCGTTTGGAAAATACGTTATAGGGTTGTTGTTGTTTTTTCAGAAATGTTTATTAAAGTTTTCGCAATGCAGTAAAAACTACATCTAGAACAGATGAAATAATAAAAAAGAAAGTGAGAGAAACATCAAAAGAAAAGAGAGGAAGACAAAGGAAGAAAGGAAACAGAGGAGAAAGACAATAGAGATAAAATAATAATAATAATAATTTATTATTTATACCCTGCCCATCTGGCTGGGTTTCCGCAGCCACTCTGGGCGGCTTCCAACAGAATATTAAAATACAATACAACACACACACACAGACATATACATGTGTTAATAAAAGGAAGGGCAAAGGATTGAATGAATGAATGAATTTATTCTTACGGTCACAGACAAGCTTATTAAATCAATAATACAAAAACAATACATTAAAATTTACATAACATCAATAGTACACATATGTATACGTATACAACAACGTTTAAAATATATAAATTAAAATTATGGCACTAAAATATGGCCTAAAAATTGCCATTTGGGGCCTATTCATATCGGTAACACTGCTTGTTCTCTGAGCTTTATGGCTGCTGCACGGTATTTGGCTACTTTCAGTGTAATCTCAGGGTCCGTGTCTTCTACAAGGTGTTTGAGACATAGGAATTCATTTGAGGAATTTTGTATAACCGGAGAGATGAAAACCCGACGTATGTCGTTGTAAAAACGACAATGTAGTAAAACGTGAGAGACAGATTCTACCTCCGGCAGGCCCCAGGGGCAGACTCGTTCCGCATATGGTTTACCTGCAAATCTTCCCTGCAATAGGGCAGATGGTAATACATTAAATCTAGCAAGATTTATATTTGGGTATTTGTAATTTTGCCAGATACTTTGCTGGAGAGAATCCTCTCCCATTGTCCTCTATAGCTGGGTGCTTATTCATCTCACTCATGTGTCGTTGGAGTGCCACATCCCAGACTCGTTGCCGAGCAAAGGATTGAAAAATACACAATGGAAAATGATGAGATGAAGACTTAAAAAATAATGTTAAAATGATAAATTATTTTAAATAATTAATGTGACAAGTAGATTAAAATATGTTTTATAATGCAGCAAGATAGGAACAACAAGGGCACACACGAAGGAAGGGTGGGAAAGCAACTTTTAAATATTTAATTCAGATTAATTTGACATGAATTTGTTAACTTTTTTGAAAAGCAATACAAATTACTAAAGATAAACTGGGGGGGAAATAATAATTGTAGAGTTGGAAGGGGCCCCAAGGGTCATCCAGCCCAACCTCCTGTGATGCAGGAAAAGAAATTCCTGTTCAGTCAGAGAAAAGGGTGGTGCACCAAAACACTTTAAAAAAGGCGAAAGATTTATATGATCTGAGGAGAAGCCTCAGAGTGTAGTATATGTGTATGTGTATGTATATGTATATGTATATGTGTATGCGTCTGTGTATGTCTTTTTTTAACAAATAAAACACAACAACAAACAAATTTTAAAAAAAACTTTAAAAAAAGAAAAGGAAATAAAGGAAAAGGAAAAAGAATATAAAGCAATCAATGGTAGGATTTGAGAACCACAGGCCTGGCCCTCCAGATCTTTTGCTATCTGGCCCCTGGGAACTCTCCCTAGGCCACACCCCCTCTCCCTTGGCCACACCCCTCTCCCTTGGCCACACCCCTCTCCCTAGGCCACACCCCTCTCCCTTGGCCACAACCCCTCTCCCTTGGCCACAACCCCTCTCCCTTGGCCACACCCCCTCTCCCTAGGCCACACTCCCTCTCCCTTGGCCACACCCCCTCTCCCTTGACCACACCCCTCACTTCACACCCCAGCTGACTGGTTTTCACCAGGCTAGAGATATGCCCTGGACTGCTGATCCTGCAGAGGATTCTGTGACTGGGGGTAGCGGCTAGCCAGCGGTACAACAATTGCCCCGCCCATTTCCGCCTCTGGCATGCGGCCCCTGCAATGCAGCCCCCGGGCCAGCAAAGCGCTCAACCCCTGCCTGCTTAGGGACTGACCGTTGCGCCTTTGATCTTGCAGGTCTTCGGATGGTGGGACGGCAACTGCGGTGGACACCGTCTGCAGCTACCAGCGAGATGCGACGGCGTCACAATTCGACCGAGTGAAGGTGTACTGGGAGCTGATAAATAAGACCAATGGCGTCACCAAGATGGGGCCCTACACTCTAGACAAGGACAGCCTCTACGTCAATGGTGCATTTTAATAATAATAATAATAATAATATTTATAATAATATTTATAATAATATTTATAGGGTTGCTTCAGCCACTCTGGGAGGCTTTCAACAGATATGAAAACACAATGAAGTATCAAACATTAAAAACTCCACGGTACAGGGCTGCCTTCAGATGTCTTCTGAAAGTTGTGTAGTTCTTTATCTCCCTGACATCTGGTGGGAGGGTGTTCCACAGGGCAGGTGCCACCACCGAGAAGGCCCTCTGCCTGGTTCCCTATAACCTCACTTCTCACAATGAAGGAACCGCCAGAAGGCCCTCGGAGCTGGACCTCAGTGTCTGGGCTGGACGTTGGGGGTGGAGATGCTCCTTCAGGTATACTGGACCAAGGCCGTTTAGGGCTTTAAAGGTCAGCACCAACACTTTGAATTGTGCTCGGAAACGCACTGTGAGCCAAAGTAGGTCTTTCAGGACCAGTGTTATATGGTCACGGCGGCCACTCCCAGTCACCAGTCTGGCTGCCACATTCTGGATTAGTTGTAGTTTCCAGGTCACCTTCAAAGGGAGCCCCACAGAGAGCCCATTGCAGTAGTCCAAGCGGGAGATAACCAGAACATGGACCACCCTAGCGAGACAGTGTGCAGGCAGGGAGGGTCTCAGATGGAGCTGGTTGCTACTGTGTTCCCCCTATTTTAAGACACCGTCTTATATATTTTTTCCTCAAGAAAACACACTATAGCTTATTTTGAGGGGATGTCTTATTTTTTTACGTAAGCACGCCTTGGCAAGGACACGCTCGAGTTCTGGGGCTGCGAAGGACGGGACGGGCGCGGAGCTCTTTGTTTCCTTCCTGGCAGCGGGGGGAGGATCCAAGCCGAGCTTTGAGGAAACGGGCACCAGAGAGACCCGCTTTCACTGGGCGCTCTCTCCTGCTCCTCCTCCGCCGCCTTCCCTCCTCGAAACTCGACAGAAGCCTTGTTTTCCAAGGGGCCTCTTGGGCGACGCGCGGGGCGGCTCGGGGGATTTCGTCGTGGCGGCGAGCAGGGAAAGCCCGTGCCGCCTTCCCTCTCCACCACAGCGGCTGCCCCGTGCGCTCTGCGCCGAGCGGAGTTGGGCGAGCACGCTGGCAAAGAGACCTTCGGAGTGCCTTTGTCGTGCCTGCTGCCCCTTCCTGTGCGCCCTGCTCTGCAGAGTTCATGAGTGCTGCTTCTGGGGCTGACTGGTTTTGGTGGCGGGACTAGACACCCAGCCCCGCCTTTTCCTTGGCGCCCTCCAGAACTGCGCCTATCACTATGGATTATTTTCGGGGTACGGCTTATATTTCACAAATGCGAAAAAATCCTGCTATGGCTTATTTTATGACTACGTCTTAAAATAGGGGAAACAGGGTAGCTGCCCTGGACACAGAATTAACCTCCATGGACAGCTGTGAGTCCAAAATGACCCCTAGGCTGCACAGTTACCCCATTCAGGACCAGGGAGTCCTCCACACCTGCCCACCTCCTGTCCCCCCAAAACAGTACTTCTGTCTTGTCAGGATTCAACCTCAATCCATTAGCCACCATCCACCCCCCAACAGCCTCCAGGTGACTCCAGGTCAAGAGTCAAGAGGCTTATGGGTCAGCAGAGAAAGAACACCTGGCTTCACACACAACAGACTTCCCCAGTCAGCAGGCTGCAGGACCCTGAATACATCTTTGGGTGTTTTTTTTAGATAGCATGGCTGCTAGTCCTCATGAAGGGCAGGAGTAGCAATTTTATTTGTTTAGCTATAAGCCCTAACCACCACAAGAGGCCATCCGAGGTGAGCCACCCATTTGGCAGCCGAGGCAAATGAACCCCCAGGCGTCCATAGTTTCCCTCATCCGATATTTCACAGGGATCTTTGAAGAGACGAGGCTGGGTAACGCAGTGAACAATTTCCTCTGTAACTGTTTTTTGGAACACACAGAGGGTGATTTCTTACTGCGCCATCCAGATATAAAGGATATTAATATTAAGTATTAATTCTGCGGGGGAACCACAATTCTACATAGAGGCACGAGCTCATCTGCAGTTAGTGACGAAGGAGTCTCTGCATGGAAGCCATTATTTCTGATTTTTTTAACACAGAGGGATAGATAGATAGATAGATAGATAGATAGATAGATAGATAGATAGATGATAGATATTTACAGCCATAGGCCCATACAAATAAAACACATAAATAACAACTTATACAAGGTAGGTACATCAGCCGCTATAACATAACGCACACCACAGTCGTCCAAAATGGTATTAAAAGAATAAAACTAGATAAGAGTAACCAGGCCCGGCGAGTCCATTTAGGCGAACTAGGCAGTTGCCTAGGGCGCCAAAATGGAGGGGGCGCTGGCCAGTCTGCCCCTCGCCCCCCGCCGCCGCCCAGTGCCGCCCAAACCAGCGGTGAAAACCCTGGCGGGCACGGGGCGGGGCACTGTATGTCATGCGCAATGACGTCACGTGGCCCGTCCCCTCGCCTAGGGCGCCAAAATCCCCAGCACCGGTCCTGAGAGTAACTAGTTTGTAGTGATCCTTCGCGTCGCTTTTGGGAAAGAACAGCGACCAGGTACCTTGCCACTTGCAGGGTCATATGAGTATCCTTATCTTGCAAGATTTGGGCAAGGTGGAATTCTATTGGAGTACCAACACAGAGGGATCCTGTTTCTTGAGCAGGAAAACCGTTTTCTTTACACTTCCTCCATCTTGTTTCTTTACGAAGGTGTCTATTTCTTTCCTTTCCAGGTTACAGCGACCTGCGTAGCATTCCGTGTAAGTATTCCGAAGCGCCACGCGAACGGAAAACTCTCCGATTGAAACGACTCCGGCCTTGAAATTCACATTGTTCCTCCTCCTTCCAGATCTCCCCTCGGCAAGCCCTGCCAAGATGCCAACTTTGCGGAATTTCACGGTCAACTACACCTTGTCCAGCCTCCCGTACACGCATGACATGGGGACCCCTGGCTCTCGCAAGTTCAACGCCACGGAGAAAGCCCTGAAATTCTACGTACGTTTCATATCCCAATTGTGTGCGCCACCTGCAGCACAATTAGCCCAGTCCTGGAGACTTCCTGGTTAGACTACCGCCCTGCATTAGATGTGGGGCTTGCCCTTGAAGACTGTCTCCAGGGCTAGAAACTCCGATATATAAGCTAGACGCCAAATGGTTCCTTAAACCAAGGTTGCAGTTGCCAAAACGGAATGTCTAGTTGCCATTTTGGGGCAACAGTCCAGTTGATGGACTGACTGTGATTGATTCTCAGCTAAACATCTAGCTCAGTTGATGGCTAACCTTGACACTCCAGATGTTTTGGGACTACAACTCCCATCATCCCTGACCACTGGTCCTGTTAGCTAGGGATGATGGGAGTTGTAGTTCCAAAACATCTGGGGTGTCAAGGTTAGCCATCACTGATCTAGCTAGTTCACCTGGAGCAAAATTTCATTCTGAGTTATCTATTTTTAGCCTATATTGTTATTTTAATTTCTTGAAAGTCTTAAATTATGGCTGTTCCTTTTTCTTATGTATATTTTTATTGCTTTACCCTTTTTTTGTAATCAGCTTTGAGGCCGTTGTTTTGCTTTTGTGCAATCCAGCAGTGCACAAATTTTATAAAATAAGAAAGTGGCATATGGGCCTGGGTTGCTAAAAGGGGCTCTTGCCACTGGACCCCACTGTTAGTTGTGAGTCCTTGGGAAATGCCTCACTGGGCCAACTCTTGATGCCTCCTCCCTCGTGAGAAACCTTTATTGTCCCCCTTCCTATCTCTGGTGTGCATTTATTTATTTTGCAAAAATCTATATACCGCTTGATCATAGGAAACCTCAAAGCGCTTTACAAAAAGAATAAAACCGTAAGAGTAAAAACATTTAAAACATTCAGAAAAATAATCAGAATCAAAACCAGCAACAACCTAAAAACACATCAGCATTCTAAATTTCTGAGTCTAATAAAAAAAAATGTCTTTAGCAAGTGCGGGAAAGAGTACAGGGAAGGTGCCTGCCTGATGTCAAGAGGCAGGGAGTTCCAAAGTTTAGGTTCCACCATGTGCTGAAAGATTGATTTTTTTTTACAAATGCAGAATCTTCTCCTCCTTCTCCTTCTCCTTCTTCTTCTTCTTCCTCCTTCTTCTCCTTCCTCTCCTCCTCCTTCTTCCTCTTCTTCCTCTTCTTCTTCTTCCTCCTTCTTCGCCTTCCTCTCCTCCTCCTCCTCCTTCTTCCTCTTCTTCCTCTCCTTCTTCTTCTTCTCCTTCTCCTCCTCCTCCTCCTCCTCCTTCCTCTTCTTCCTCTTCCTCTTCTTCTCCTCCTCCTCCTCCTTCTTCCTCTTCTTCCTCTCCTCCTCCTCCTCCTTCTTCTTCCTCTTCTTCCTCTTCTCCTTCTCCTTCTCCTCCTCCTCCTCCTCCTCCTTCTTCCTCTTCTTCCTCTCCTCCTCCTCCTCCTCCTTCTTCTTCCTCTTCTTCTCCTCCTCCTCCTCCTCCTCCTTCTTCCTCTTCTTCCTCTCCTTCTTCTTCTTCTTCCTCTTCTTCTTCTTCTTCTTCTTCTTCTTCCTCTCCTTCTTCCTCTTCCTCCTCTTCTTCTTCTTCTTCCTCCTCCTCCTCCTTCTTCTTCTTCTTCTTCGGCAATCACTCATTAGGTGGCACCGTTAACAGTGCCAGCTCCGCAGATCATTCTGCCTTTCAGGCAAAGCTTTCAAAGCGACTGATCTGCCTGTGACGTGACGGACCTCTGCCAATATTTTCCTTTTCTTTCCCCCCTCCAGATGGAGCCTCTCCTCAAGAAAACACACGTTGGCCCAGCATTTGCGAACTGCCGAGTGGAGAGATTTCGGTAAGGGGCTGGGATGGGCAGCTAAGAGGGTGGACAACAGCCGAGCTTTCCAATTCCAACTAATTCCCCTGGCAGGTCTCTAAGGTAGATTGCTGTTGAACATGGATGCTCTATATACCCATTTTGAGTCGTCGTCACCCCCCCCCCCCCCGATAGATATTGAGAATTTGGAAGGTGAGCAGAGGAGGGCGATCAAGGTTCTAGACATCAAGCCTTATGAGGAACGGTTGAAGGAACTGGGAATGTTTAGCCTGGGAAATAAGAAACTGACAGCCATCTTCAAATATCTGAAGGGCCGTTGCAGGGAAGATGGAGCAGGATGGGTGACACCTGGCTTGAGAGCAGTACAAGTGAAAAGGATCTAGGAGTCTTGGTAGACCACAAACTTGACATGAGTCAACAGTGTGATGCAGCAGCTCAAAAAGCCCATGCAATTCTGGGCTGCATCAATAGGAGTATAGCATCTAGATCAAGGGAAGGAATAGTACCACTGTCTTCCGCTCTGGTCAGACCTCACCTGGAATACTGTGTCCAGGTCTGGGCACCACAGTTCAAGAAGGATACTGACAAACTGGAACATGTCCAGAGGAGGGCAACCAAAATGGTCAAAGGCCCAGAAACGATGCCTTATGAGGAACGGCTTAGGGAGCTGGGTATGTTTAGCCTGGAGAAGAGAAGGTTCAGGGGTGATAGGATAGCCATGTTCAAATATATAAAAGGATGTCATATAGAGGAGGGAGAAAGGTTGTTTTCTGCTGCTCCAGAGAAGCGGACACGGAGCAATGGATTCAAACTACAAGAAAGAAGATTCCACCTAAACATGAGGAAGAACTTCCTGACAGTAAGAGCTGTTTGACAGTGGAATTTGCTGCCAAGGAGTGTGGTGGAGTCTCCTTCTTTGGAGGTCTTTAAGCAGAGGCTTGACAGCCACCTGTCAGGAATGCTCTGATGGTGTTTCCTGCTTGGCAGGGGGTTGGACTGGATGGCCCTTGGGGTCTCTTCCAACTCTAGGATTCTATGATTCTATTCTATGATTCTAAGCTTGTTTTCTGCTGCTCTGGAGGGGAGGACCCCCTTTCGTTGCAGGGGGTGGGCTAGATGACTCTTGAAGGACCCCTTCTGATTTATACGATTCTGTAATACGCATTTGCCTTTCCTTAGGGCTCCACAAACCAGGCATGCCGTGGCGGTGGACACCGCCTGCACCTACTGGGAAGACCTTCTCCCTGCCCCCTTTGACCATGTGAGGCTTCACCGGGAGATCAGCAACCTGACGAGGGACGGCACGAGGCTTGGCCACTACAGCCTGGAGAAGGACAGCCTGTCTGTGAATGGTAAGCCAGTCTGGGGCCAGAGGGTGGATGGGAAGAAGCCATTCATCACTGTGCCCATTCATCCCAGTGGGTTTGCTCCCTGAGGGCCAGAGTTACCTTCCAAGGGCCGCATGCCAGGGGTGGGCAGGGCCAGGTGCAAAAGTGGTCGGGGGAATGGGTGGTAAATGAGATTCCTTTAGTTGAGATTCTTGCATTGCAGCGGGTTGGACTAGATGACCCCCGGGGGTCCCAACTCTACGATTCTATAAAATGTAAGCTTTGTAGAGAATAGGCTAGTTTCTACACACAGAGACACACACACAGAGCCCTCTCTCGACTTCATCCAGCCAAGCAAGAGGCCGGATCTGAGTTCGAAACACTCAAGAAGGGTGTGGAACAGGGAGGGCCTAATTCTTTTTTTAAAAAACGATTCTCAGTTTTATACATCTCAATAATTTTACAACCATTTTAACATTTCAAAACTCGACTTCCTTCCCTCTCTTTCTGCGGTTCCTTAAATTTGGGTTTTTAAAAATATTTTCTGCATATTCCAAATTAACTTAATTTACCCATTAGTTCGTTATACAGTATTATGTATACAGTAATCCTGCCAGTGTTCTTATCTGTTTACAATTTATTTGTGAATATTCAAAAAACCGTTTCTGTTGGGGAGGGCCTAATCCAGCCCTCATTGTCCTCTGAGGGCGGCTACATTCACACCATGCCTTTGAAGGGAGGTCCTGAGGGAAACCAGGACGGCTTCCGTAAATCCAGGACCGTGGCTGTAAAATAAGGACACCTGGAGGGCCTGCCGTTGCCTACACACCTGGTCAAAGGCTTGGAAATGATGCCTTACGAGGAACGGCTTAGGGAGCTGGGTATGTTTAGCCTGGAGAAGAGAAGGTTAAGGGGTGATATGTTAGCCATGTTCAAATATATAAAAGGATGTCATATAGAGGAGGGAGAAAGGTTGTTTTCTGCTGCTCCAGAGAAGCGGACACGGAGCAATGGATTCAAACTACAAGAAAGAAGATTCCACCTAAACATTAGGAAGAACTTCCTGACAGTAAGAGCTGTTCGACAGTGGGATTTGCTGCCAAGGAGTGTGGTGGAGTCTCCTTCTTTGGAGGTCTTTAAGCAGAGGCTTGACAGCCACCTGTCAGGAATGCTTGGATGGTGTTTCCTGCTTGGCAGGGGCTTGGACTGGATGGCCCTGGTGGTCTCTTCCAACTCTAGGATTCTATGGTTCTATGACTCCTTCCAACTCCTTGCAGGATACTCGCCAGCCCTCAGAGGAGGAGCAGAAGGGGTCGGCTATGAGCTCAGCTTCACGGTCGTCAACCAGAACTTGACCCACACGGACCCGTCCTCTCCAGAATACCAGCGCGTGGAGTCTGCCATCACCCACGAGGTCAGGATTTGTGCGCTGGGACTGACCAGACCCTAGCGGGTGTAGGAGCCTTCGGGAATGGTCTCACAAACTTCCTTCAGTGTCCTCGTTTTCTATGTGTTATATTTATATTGAAATAATTTCAATAGTAAAGAAATAAAGTGATAGAAAGGGGGGGAAGGGGAGAAGTGAGTGAGGGGGGAACCAAAGATGTGTATAAGAAAGCAATATATAATATAGCTCCAAGGAGGCAAATACAATTTTTTTAAAAAAATCCCAGCTGTTCCTAATTTCAGTTTGTTCCACCCATTCCAGTTAAATGAACTCTTCCTCCGGAGTGCCATCCGAAACGGATTCAACATTTGCAAAGTAACTGGACTGAGGTCAGTACTGACAGAAAGGAAAGTGTAAGCAGTTGTACAGGCCCCTGAGACATCTACCTGAATCAGAGATAAGGAATCTTTGGACTTCTTTATGTTGAAGGACTCCAGCCCCCATCATCCCTTGCATGTCGAGGGACTCCAACCCCCATCATCCCTTGCATGTTGAGGGACTCCAACCCCCATCATCCCTTGCATGTTGAGAGGCTCCAACCCCCATCATCCATTGCATGTCGAGGGACTCCAACCCCCATCATCCCTTGCATGTTGAGGGACTCCAGCTCCCATCATCCTTTGCATGTCGAGGGACTCCAACCCCCATCATCCCTTGCATGTTGAGGGACTCCAGCTCCCATCATCCTTTGCATGTCGAGGGACTCCAACTCCCATCATCCCTTGCATGTTGAGGGACTCCAGCTCCCATCATCCTTTGCATGTCGAGGGACTCCAACTCCCATCATCCATTGCATGTTGAGGGACTCCATCCCCCATCATCCCTTGCATGTCGAGGGACTCCAACTCCCATCATCCATTGCATGTTGAGGGACCCCATCCCCCATCATCCCTTGCATGTCGAGGGGCTCCAACTCCCATCATCCTTTGCATGTCGAAGGACTCCAACTCCCATCATTCTTTGCATGTCGAGAAGCTCCAACTCCCATCATCCCTTGCATGTTGAGGGACTCCATCCCCCATCATCCCTTGCATGTCGAGGGACTCCAACTCCCATCATCCATTGCATGTTGAGGGACTCCAACTCCCATCATCCCTTGCATGTTGAGGGACTCCAACCCTCATCATCCCTTGCATGTTGAGGGACTCCAACTCCCATCATCCCTTGCATGTCGAGGGGCTCCAACTCCCATCATCCCTTGCATGTTGAGGGGCTCCAACTCCCATCATCCCTTGCATGTTGAGGGGCTCCAACCCCCATCATCCCTTGCATGTTGAGGGACTCCAACCCTCATCATCCCTTGCATGTTGAGGGGCTCCAACCCCCATCATCCCTTGCATGTCGAGGGGCTCCAACTCCCATCATCCCTTGCATGTTGAGGGGCTCCAACTCCCATCATCCCTTGCATGTTGAGGGGCTCCAACCCCCATCATCCCTTGCATGTTGAGGGACTCCAACCCTCATCATCCCTTGCATGTTGAGGGGCTCCAACCCCCATCATCCCTTGCATGTTGAGGGGCTCCAACCCTCATCATCCCTTGCATGTTGAGGGACTCCAACTCCCATTATCCCTTGCATGTTGAGGGGCTCCAACTCCCATCATCCCTTGCATGTCGAGGGGCTCCAACTCCCATCATCCCTTGCATGTTGAGGGGCTCCAACTCCCATCATCCCTTGCATGTTGAGGGGCTCCAACCCCCATCATCCCTTGCATGTCGAGGGGCTCCAACTCCCATCATCCCTTGCATGTTGGCTGTGCTAGCTGAGGCTAATGGAAGATGGGAGTCACAGATAAGATCAGGAGAGCCTTGCGGGATCAGCCATGTTGTTCAGAAGGATTGCCTGCCTCTTGGGGTTTGGGGTGTCCTCTTGCCCCTGACTCTTCCTCTGCCCATTGCAATTCTCAGGTATGGCTCTATCGTGGTCGATTGCAAGTGCTACTTTGACCCGGGGACGATCACCAGCCAAGAGGTTGTCCGAGAGACGTTTCAGCAGGAGACGAGGAACGCCACGTCTCTGTGGCTGGGGAAGCAGTTCCAGCTCAAGGGGGTGACTGTGCGAGGTACATAAACGCGGTTCTGTTGGGTCCACTATTTGGACCAGGACAGCCTTGGGCTCAGTTGATCAATGACAGCCAACAGACTCCGGATTAGTTGGATTTCCAATATATGTGCAATTCCGTTTTTAGAGTTTTGATTTTGTTTGTTAGTAGGTCATGCAAACTGCTCTTTTAAATAATACCGGCTGGGGGCACTGGGAACCAAGGGGACGGTGGTAGAAGGCAGGGGCGTACCCAGGATCAAAACTAGGAGGGACAAGCCATGGCTAGGGGGGGGCAAGCCATGGTCGTTCAGGTTTGCTTTGAATGGACGCTGATCATTTTTGCTTCTAGGGCTGCCTTCTAGGGGGGGGCACCTGCCCCCCTCTGCCCCCCCGGCTACGCCCATGGTAGAAGGGGTAATTTTTTTGGATTTTTAGGATCTTTCCTTCCTCCCCAGCTCCCGAGTCGGCCATCGAGTCCATCACTGCTGCCCCGCCGCCCCAACTCCAGCTGAAGAACTTTGCGGTCAATTTCACCATCACCAACCTGCCATACGCAGGGGAAATGGCAGATCCCGACTCAGATGTCTACTGGAAGACCAAAATGAGTCTTGAGAGCGAGGTAAACGGCTCGGGAGAGACGCTAAGCAGGCTGACTTTGACTGCGGCCCTCCAGACCACTCTGCCAGGCCCCCGGGACTCCCTTCAGGCTTGCCCCTGACCAGCCGCCTTTCTCTCCCTCCTCAAGTGTTTTGGCCTGGCTGGAAATATGTATATGTATTGTTATTTCTCGAACTTTTATATCCTGCCTTTCCTCTCCAAAGGAACTGGCTGACTGACCGAACCCAAAGGGTGCTCATCGATGGCTCCTCTTCATCCTGGAGAGAAGTGACTAGTGGGGTGCCACAGGGTTCTGTCTTGGGCCCAGTCTTATTCAACATCTTTATCAATGACTTGGATGATGGGCTTGAGGGCATCCTGATCAAGTTTGCAGATGACACCAAATTGGGAGGGGTGGCTAATACCCCAGAGGACAGGATCACACTTCAAAATGACCTTAACAGATTAGAGAATTGGGCCAAAGCAAACAAGATGAATTTTAACAGGGAGAAATGTAAAGTACTACACTTGGGCAAAAAAATTATGAAAGGCACAAATACAGGATGGGTGACACCTGGCTTGAGAGCAGTACAAGTGAAAAGGATCTAGGAGTCTTGGTAGACCACAAACTTGACATGAGTCAACAGTGTGATGCAGCAGCTAAAAAAGCCAATGCAATTCTGGGCTGCATCCATAGGAGTATAGCATCTAGATCAAGGGAAGGAATAGTACCACTGTATTCCGCTCTGGTCAGACCTCACCTGGAATACTGTGTCCAGTTCTGGGCACCACAGTTCAAGAAGGATACTGACAAGCTGGAACATGTCCAGAGGAGGGCAACCAAAATGGTCCAAGGCCTGGAAACGATGCCTTATGAGGAACAGCTTAGGGAGCTGGGTATGTTTAGCCTGGAGAAGAGAAGGTTAAGGGGTGATAGGATAGCCATGTTCAAATATATAAAAGGATGTCATATAGAGGAGGGAGAAAGGTGGTTTCTGCTGCTCCAGAGAAGCGGACACGGAACAATGGATTCAAACTACAAGAAAGAAGATTCCACCTAAACATTAGGAAGAATTTCTTGACAGTAAGAGCTGTTCGACAGTGGAATTTGCTGCCAAGGAGTGTGGTGGAGTCTCCTTCTTTGGAGGTCTTTAAGCAGAGGCTTGACAGCCACCTGTCAGGAATGCTTTGATGGTGTTTCCTGCTTGGCAGGGGGTTGGACTGGATGGCCCTTGGGGTCTCTTCCAACTCTAGGATTCTATGATTCTATGATTCTAAGTTCCCAAGTGCAAAGTTTAAAAAGCAAAGCGAAACCATTCTAAGAGCAGATCAAAATGTTTTAAAAGAGCTAGAATTAACATCATCTCAAATCATGTTTTATTTTATATTCTTTATTGGAAAATGCAGAGTACAAAATTAAAACTGCACAGAGTAATATAAGACACAAGAAGTCACACCCATGTGGGAAACGGAACAGGAAAAAAAAGATATCGTGCACATTACAAAAAAAGAGGAAATTGTTATTGCAATTAACCATACCTTAATCAAAAACGGTGTTTATAAAAATGAATTCCAAATATTGTTAAGTTTGTCCACAGGCAATTTTTTAAAAATCATCTCAGATCATGTATTTATTGTGTTTATATATAGCTCCTTTTTCTCTGAGGCGCTCAGTGTAGCTTATGTGAGGTAGGTGGGCCCTGAAAGGTCACTCAGTGAGCTCCACAGCCGCGTGGGTATTCGAACCCTGGTCTCTCACCAAGCCGAGAGGGCAGCCAACCTCCATGAGGAGCAGCTGCCACAGGGGCACAGAGAGCGAAGCCCACCCGTTGCCTCCTGCACAATGGCCGCAGTGAGGTCATGGGGCACAACGCAATTTACGCCACCCGACTAAAAATGCTCTTGTTTTGCTATGTGAACTAAGTTTAATACATTCAAATAAAGTCGCTATTAGGGACCCAGGTGGCGCTGTGGGTTAAACCACAGAGCCTAGGGCTTGCTGATCAGAAGGTCAGCGGTTCGAATCCCCACGACGGGGTGAGCTCCCGTTGCTCGGTCCCAGCTCCTGCCAACCTAGCAGTTCGAAAGCACATCAAAATGCAAGTAGATAAATAGGAACCGCTCTGGCGGGAAGGTAAACGGCGTTTCCGTGCGCTGCTCTAGTTCGCCAGAAGCGGCTTAGCCATGCTGGCCACATGACCTGGAAGCTGTACGCCGGCCCCCTCGGCCAATAAAGCGAGATGAGCGCCGCAACCCCAGAGTCGGACACGACTGGACCTAATGGTCAGGGGTCCCTTTACCTAAAGTGGCTATTATTTCCAGAGAATATTTAATTGCTGACGGGTGAAGGGTTGGTTTTCTGCGGGGGGGTGGGGGTAGGGCACCTGCTATGTGTGTTTGCGCACCTTAAAACCCGCGTAACAATGGCACAGGCCACGCCAACGTGATCTGACTCCAAGAGGGACCCGAATTGCACCTCTCTCTGGCTAGATTCAGAATCAGATTTATTGTTACGGTCCTCGACCAGCACACACAGATATACATAAAAACAACCCAAAATACAATCTAAAATATATACTAGAAATATAAACTTTAACCATTATATGAAATTATTAGATAAAAGGATATCATTACTATAGAGGATGGGCTACCACTAATAGTGGCACTAATTCTTCTTTAGCTCTATCCGGAAGTTATATGGATACTGCTAATTAAAACGGACCGAATTTTTATGGCTCTAGCGCAGAATTTAGCTACCTTAGCTGTCACATTAGAGTTAACATCTGAAAGAAGCCATCCTCTATAATAAAGTGCAAGTGTCTCTGCGTCCAGTCCCTGTGTCCCTGGGATTGCGCTACTGTGCATGTGCCGCACGGACAGCCGTTGGCACGTGGAACGCAAAGACTTCGGGCGGCCGGGCTAAACTGTTGAAGCGGCGGGAATCGGGAACCAGCCTTGAGGCTTCACCTCAGCCGGGAGAGGCCACTCGAGATCCCCCCCAGGCTCCTTCCGCGGCTCCGCAGCCTCTTCCGGAAGCATGTGCCCCTAACCCACCCCGCGCGGCGAAGGCGAGGAGCAGCCCCAGCGCCCTCCTCCGCCTCCTCCCCTGCCGCCTCGACGCTTCGTGCCTGCCTGGTCCCGCCCCTCCGGGATGAGCTCTCTCGCTCGCCCTGCCCGCCTGCCTGGCACTGGGGCTCTCGCTGCTGACGCCGCCGTTCTAGCGCCCGTTAATTTAACGGGCATAAACCACTAGTTCTATATAAAAACTGTCCGAACGTCCTGGAAGATCGGCCAGCGTTGTGTGGATGAGACCGCCTCGCACATCCTTGTAGAAAGAGCATCGCAGGAGCACGTGCTCAATAGTCTCCACCTCTCTGGATCTGCATGGGCAACGTCTCTCGCCCAATGGGACCCGATTGAACTTCCCTTGCAAAACAGCTGATGGCATAATGCGGTTTCGGGCTAGGGTGAATGCTCTTCTATGCGAGGGTGTTTCGAGATGGAATAGATATCTATCTGGGAGGGACAGGTATCTCCGTTCCTCCGTCCTCCGTTCGCCCTTATTGATCCTGTTCTCCCCTTTCCCCTCCAAACAGCTCCACCAGTTATACCAACGCAGCAGCCTGCAGAAGGAGTTTGTGCAGTGCTCTGTCGAGAGCTTCAGGTGCGTGTGTTTATGGTTCGAATGCAGTCTAAGTGAGGGTCTGCAATCTCCGCTGCCAATGGGAGTCTCCAACATCCCTGCTTAAGAGACATCAGTCATGGCGGCTGACCAACGCTTGGCTATGATTTAATTTTTGCATAGACCGACCGGCCAGCATACCGAGACGGGGGTCGGCGCCGCCTGCGCGTTCACGACGGATTCGTCCACGAGGACTTTCGACCGAGCTCTGGTGTACGATGCATTTAGGAACTGGACGGGCAACGCCACAGCGTTGGGGGTGTACACACTGGACAACAGAAGTCTGCTGGTCAGCGGTAAGAATGCAGTGGGTGGCAGAAATCCTGGACAATGGGAGAAGCTTCCAAGGGGAAGTCAGAAGGGCCTGCTGGATTAGGCCAATGGGTCTAATCCAAGAGCAACTCTCCCCTCCCATGGCTTCCAGCAACTGGGAGTCAGAAGCATGCCGTATTTTTCGCTCCATAAGACGCACTTTTTTCCTCCTAAAAAGTAAGGGGAAATGTCTGTGCATCTTATGGAGCGAATGTGTGGTCCCTGGAGCTGAACTGCCCAGGGGCAAAAGCAGATCATGCTTTTTTTAAAAAAAGAGAGAAGGGGGTGCTAAAAGGAAGCCCCCTGAGCAGCTGCTCAGCAAAGGATCAGGGAGAGAGATAAGGGAGAGAGATTCCAGCCCTGCCCCCTTGCAGAGGGAGGCTGTTTCCCCAGCGACAGGTGACTGGCTGATTAGATTATTTGTCTGGAAACTGTAGAAATGGCTCCCATTCCTGAAGCTGCAGAACTGTGAGTTAAACCCCATAAAACAGGGTTTTTTTCCCTTTGCAAAGTAAGCTCAACAACTTTGAGCTGATCCTCAAAAAAATGGGGCTTTTCCCCTCCAAAAACTAGGTGGGTCCTATGGTCAGGTGCACCTTATGGAGCAAAAAATACGGTAATTGCTTCCAAGACAATGGGGTGTTAGGGGTATATGGGTGTGCTACCTCTGGTGGGGGACATACCATGCTCCTTCTGGGGTAGTTTGCCCACCTTTGGCCCCCACCCGCACCCAACTCTCACCTGTGGCTCCTAGAAGCAGTCAGCAGCCGACAGCGGCCACAACCCAAGAAGGGCTTCAACTGGCCGGCTAAACCAGGCGGGGGGAGCTGATGGGTCCCAATCCCTCGGGGAGTTAGGGGCTTTCCCCGCATGCGGAAGCAGGCTCCAGCAGACAGAGCGGACGAGACCCAGCGTGGGTGCAATGATCAAGAAGGTGGTCTCTGCATGTGCTGTAGAAGGAAGTGAGGGGCAGGTGGGACTCATCTCCTATCTAGGAGAAGGGAAACCCTGGTGCCTTGAGGAATATATTTGGGAGAAGAAGAGGCTCAGAAGTAAACCCTGCACTAATCCAGAGTGGAGTCCCTAAGGCGGTTGGATGGCACCTTGTCAGCCTCTTTCCAGCAACTCCTTCAGCCAAGCTGGTACCCAACGTCTTGCTCTGCCTTCTCCGGATGCCCATCAGCGAGGCGAGAGGAGAGTCTTATCCTCTGGGCAGCCCAGGACCTCTAGACACAACACCCTGAGTCCAAAATGACTCCCAGGCTGCACACCTGGTCCTTCAGGGGCACAGTTACCCCATTCAGGACCAGGGAGTCCCCCACACCTGCCTGCCCCCTGCCCCCCAGAAACAATTAATTAGATGGGGCCCTTTTGGCTCGATTCTGCTCCTGGGTTCATTTCACACTGTTATGTTTATGCTATATTTACAGGTTATCCTTCAACAGTGACCCCGGTGGACCCCCAAGGAGGTTAGTGGTGTTTCTTTGGTTCAGCGTTGATTCGAGGTTGGAGGGGTCCTGGTTTCTGGTGGGTGGGTCTCCTCTTTCAATTCTTCCACTGGCCATCGGATTTACTCAAATGCCTCAGCCCATAACTGTCAACTTTCGGATTTGAAAATAAGGGATTTTTCCAAACTTTCGGATTTGAAAATAAGGGATGCCGCCAGGGCGCTGCAATGGCACCAAGTAGCCTCGCCACCCTGCGCTCCAGAGGCTGCGCGCAAACAGGTGAGCGAAAGAGCGAGCGCGTAGACGGCAGGCAGGCTGTCTGTCTGGTTGGGCGTGAGGGTCTGGCTGCACAAGGCATGCAATCTCCGCCCCCAGTCGGTCTCGGGCTCCTTATTGGCAGCCGAGCAACGCAGCTGAGGAGCCTCCCTGGCCGGCAGGGAGGGAGAGGAGCTGCTTCCTTTGAAATCCGGGAAATTTAAGGGATAGCAACAATCCGGGATAGCAGCGGGAAACGGCATTGGAATAAGGGAGTTTCCCACAAAAAAAGGGAGGGCTGACAGCTATGTCTCAGCCTCAGAAGCTGCCCACCATTTTAATTCTCCACAATGCCATGGGTCAAAGCCTGCCAACATTTAATACTTTTTTTTTTGTCTTTCCAGGGTTACCTTTCTGGGCCATCATCCTTATAAGTCTGTCTGCTCTCCTGGGCTTCCTCCTCTTCTTCCTCATCTGCTTCCTGGTATGTTCATCCTCTGCGTTCAAGACAGAGGGGATAGGAAGTTCTTTTTATCGGACACAAGCAACGCACACAGTGCTTGCGCATTTTGGGGGGTGGGGGGCATGGCCGAGGTTTCCCGCTTCTGACACCAGTTGCACCCAATGTGGGGGAAATCGCATTTCCCCAGAGCCATTTCACATGGAAGGGGGCTGGAGAATGCTGTGGGAGAACTACTTGCGCAAGTATTTTATTATTATTACTAGCTGACCCGGCCACGCCTTGCTGTGGCTGATTTGGTGAAATGGAAAAGTAAGATACAGTATGAAAGAGAAAGCGTATCCTTACTTACACCTTATCTCGTTGAAGTTCAATCTATGTGTTCTCCGTTTGCCCCTCCCGTTTTTGTCTAAATGGTGAAAATGGCGATTCCGCCCGGCATGGCTCTATACCCGCCGGCGGAGCCAGCAGTAGTGTTTGTGGGCGGTCTGTCTGTCGATTGGATGGTGGTAGTGATGTCGGGAAAGGAGGAGGAGGGGTCAGAAACAGGTGTGTTGTGCTGTGCTGTTTAAAGTCCTCTGGAGGGTGCTATTTTTTTGCACAAAATCGCAATTTTACCTGGGAAAGGTGTGGTATTTGTGCAATGTAAGTACATATGATCACTCCCATATGGGCATGGAACGTTGTGTCCAAATGTGAACGGAATCAATCAAGGGGTTACGGAGAAAGGCAATCATTAACAGTGATTATTATTATTATTATTATTTTCTGCATTGGGAAATGTCCTGGTGTGCTGATGGAGGTAGTTTTGGGAGGGGAGGACCCAAACTGCATTTAATTTCAGCCAGATGCAGCTGTATTGAATGGCTTGTGCACAGAGGCGTAGGAAACCTCTTGGGCACCCGGGGCGGTGTTGCCGCACGGCGGCACCCACTGGGGGCGGGGTGTCCTGACGCATGCGTCGTGACGTCACGACGCATGCGTCAGGACGGAATGCGCATGCCCGGAAATCCTGGAATTTCCGGGCATGTGCAGTGCATCCCGGCCAGCGCTGCTGCTCCCACGGGGACCCACCAAGCGAGCACCAGCCGCGAGAGCAGCAGCGCTGGCCGGGATGGACTACGCATGCGCAGTTCCAGGGCACAAAGGGGAGCGTGGTCCTCACACAGACTTAGGCTCATAGAACTGTAGAGCTGGAGGTTACCCCCAAGGGTCATCTAGTCCAACCCCCTGCAATGCAGGACTCTCAGCTAAAGCATCCGTGACAGATGGCCCCCCAACCTCTGTTTAAAATCCTCCAAGGAAGGAGAACCCACCACTGTTGAACAGCTCTTACTGTCAGAAAGTTATTCCTGACATTTAGCCAGAATCTCCTTTGTTGTAACTTGAAGCCATGGGTTCGAGTCCTACCCTCCAGAGCAGGCGAAGACAAGCTTGCTCCCTTTTCCATGTGACAGCCCTTGAGGTATTTGAAGATGTCTATCATATCTCCTCTCAGTCTCCACGGAGCAATGGATTCAAACTACAAGAAAGAAGATTCCACCTAAACATTAGGAAGAATTTCTTGACAGTAAGAGCTGTTTGACAGTGGAATTTGCTGCCAAGGAGTGTGGTGGAGTCTCCTTCTTTGGAGGTCTTTAAGCAGAGGCTTGACAGCCACCTGTCAGGAATGCTTTGATGGTGTTTCCTGCTTGGCAGGGGGTTGGACTGGATGGCCCTTGGGGTCTCTTCCAACTCTAGGATTCTATGATTCCTCTTCTCCACACTCAACATACCCAGCTCCTTCAACCGTTCCTCATAAGGCTTGGTTTCCAGACCCTTGATCATCTTGGTCGCCCTCCTCTGCACACCTTCCAGCTTGTCAACATCCTTATTAAATTGTGCCCAGAATTGGACACAGAATTCCAAATGTGGTCTGACCAAGGCAGAATAGAGTGGGACTATGACTTCCTTAAGGGACCCAGGTGGCGCTGTGGGTTAAACCACAGAGCCTAGGGCTTGCTGATGAGAAGGTCGGTGGTTCAAATCCCTGCGACGGGGTGAGCTCCCGTTGCTCGGTCCCTGCTCCTGCCCACCTCGCAGTTCGAAAGCACATCAAAGTGCAAGTAAATAAATAGGAACCGCTCAGGCGGCAAGTTAAACGGTGTTTCCGTGCGCTGCTCTGGTTCGCCAGAAGTGGCTTAGTCATGCTGGAAGCTGTACGCCGGCTCCCTCAGCCAATAAAGCGAGATGAGCACCGCAACCCCAGAGTCGGACACGACTGGACCTAACGGTCAGGGGTCCCTTTACCTTTACCTTATGACTTCCCTTGATCTGGACACTAGACTTCTGTGGATGCAGCCTAGAATAGCGTTTGCTTCTTTTGCTGCTGCATCACCCTGTGGGCTCATGTTCAGCTTGTGGTCCATCTGGGGAGCATTGTCTGCGCACAGACTTGTATGACCAGTGTTCTTTTTCTTTCTGCCCCAACCAGGTTGCCTTCTGTCTGCGGAAGAAAGCAGGGAAGTATCAGGTGCAGCAGGACATCCTTGGTCTCTACTTCCCGCACTTGGACATGAGGAAAGCGCGATGATGTGCAGACCTTTTGCGGCCTTGACTCTCTGCGCCCCACGAGGTGGGGGTGGGGGGGTCTCCTTTGGCACACTGCTCCCACCGTCCACAGCAAACAACTGTTTTGGCACAGCCGGAACAGACGTCTAGATTAAGAAGTGAATCACAACCAATCAACGTTAGCTTGTCTTGGACCAGAGAGAGAGAGATGGTTCCTGAATTGCGGGGGGTTGGACTAGATGACCCTCGTGGTCCCTTCCAGCCCTATGATCCTAGGACTATTGAGCATGCTCTGTGAGATATTTTGGACATTGACCTCGGCGACCCAGAAGACTGCCGGATTCAGAAGTGAGTGGAACGGGGAGGCTCCGTTCCAATTTATTTATTAACGCATGGTGGACATTGGAATGTAATTTTAATATATATATGTGTGTGTGCGTGTGTAGCCACAGATTATTTAACTATTTGTAGACGGATTCTGCCTGGGATGCAGATCAGTGTCAAGTCTCCGCCCCCCCCCCCCACATTCTCTGAAATGTCCAGAGATGCGTCGAAGGAAGTTCAGACTGTATTGCACTTTAAATTCCCTTAGAATTTTGCTTTTCATTCATCCAGCCTTTATTGGCATAGCTTAGACAGTAGAATTGTGTTTTTTTTATAAAAAAAAAAACCATCCATAAAACATTCGTAATCTAGACATATTAAACTCATAAAACATTTTTTAAAAAGACCCAGTAGCCACCATTAAATAAATTAAGCAGTTTTAAATTTGACTTTAAAAATCTCAACTAAATATCCCGAAACAATCTCGGCAGTTTCGGGAATATCATCCCTCAGCAGATATTGTATCTGCTTGCGAAAACAAGTTCAGTTTAGCTCAGGGACAGACTGGGAGATCTCGTTCAGCTCAGGGGCCGGGCCCCCTCTTGGGGGATCTTCTGAGGGCCACATACCATTGGAGGGCGGAGCCAGGAGCAAAAAGTAGGCAGGCCTATGCTAATTACCTTTGTGTGGTAGGCTACACAGCGCGGTACGAAGACCAGAGGTTTCTATGTCCGGCCACTCCTCTTTCCGTCCTCCGTCCAGGCCAGTAGGAAGCATAATCACAGGCTAAAGCACTTATGGAAGGTGGAGTGGAAGGTTGGTGATGGATGTGCCCTGACAAGAGAGCTGTGGCCCCAGAAAGAGTCCTAAGGGTCCGGGGTGGGGGGACACACACGAGATGGAGGTCTCTTGCCCCGTTCTACCTAAAACAAAATAGCAATATTCAGTGATTGTCGGCAGGGATGATTTTTCTACCGTATTTAAAGTAGGGGTACTCTTTTTGGAGAGGTGATGAAGTTTGCTACACTGGAAGGATAATTCCACACACACAGCACCCCCAAAAAACAACTGGGGGTTTTGGTTTAGGAGAGAACCAGATTCCAAAATAATATATATTTGTATGTCGGCGATTGATATGATGATTGTTCTTTTTTTTCTAAAATATCTCAATATTTAAAAACGTTCTCGATTTCTTACAAACCAATCAATAAACAGCAAGCTGAAAAATGAATTTGAGATGGTGTGTGTGTATAAGCATATCTGGGATCTAAAGCAAATGAACCTACAAGCAAATGAAACCCGGTGGTAATCATAACATCCATTATGCCACAATGCAGCTCATGACGTGAGCGTCAGGTCTTAATAACATACATTTATTTGCCTTAAGCGTACTGGAACGGCAGAAAATGAAGATCCGGTTTCCGAGTTAAGACTCCTTGATCTTTAAATCCCCAAATGACTGCCATATAAAAGAGGCAAAAAGTCCTCAATTTATATGATTGTTATCTTAAGAGGGCAAACCCTCTCCTTTTTATGATTAATTGAGAGCAGGGTGTGGGGAGGTATTAGGGGAGGGGTAGCACCTCTCGTGGGTGTCATGTTGTGCTCCTTCTGGTGTCGTTTGTCCACCTTTGGTCCCCACCCTGCTCTCACCTGCGGCTCCTAGAAACTGCCAGCAGGCGACAGCGGCCACAACATAGCTGTCAACTTTCGGATTTGAAAATAAGGGATCAGCAGCCTCACCTGTCCCGGGGACAGTCTACGGTTCTCGGGGACAGTCCACACTGCGGCAATCCCCCCAGGCTACAAATTAATTTACACCAGGCTACGAGCTAAGGCTGAACAAATTTACCTGCAAGCAACTAAGCCTCCACTTGTTTTGCTCAGAGGGCAAGCAAGCCCCCGAGTCCGGTGGGTGTTACTCCAAAGTAAGCCTGTCCATGGTGACACGAGGAGGGGAAGCAGAGCAAGCTCGGGGCCCCTTCTCAAACAGGCAGACGGCGCTCGGGAAACAGGGGCACGGGAGGGCACGGCGGTGGCCGCCTGGGCTCAGGGATGCCGCGAGGGCGGTGCAATGGCACCAAGTTGCCTCGCCACCCTGCGCTCCAGAGGCTGCGCACGAACGGGAGAGCGAAAGAGCGAGCGCGTAGACGGCAGGCAGGCTGTCTGTCTGGTTGGGCGTGAGGGTTTGGCTGCACAAGGCATGCAAGCTCCGCTCCCAGTTGGTCTCAGACTCCTTATTGGCAGCCAAGCAACGCAGCTGAGGAGCCTCCCTGGCCGGCAGGGAGGGAGAGGAGCTGCTTCCTTTGAAATCCGGGAAATTTAAGAGATATCGACAATCCGGGATAGCAGCAGGAAACGGCATTGGAATAAGGGAGTTTCCCACAAAAAAAGGGAGGGTTGACAGCTATGGGCCACAATCTGGGGAACGGCTTCGACTGGCCGGCTAAACCAGGTGAGGAGAGCTGATGAGTCTCAAAGCCACAATGAGTTAGGGGCTTCCCCTGCATGTGAAGACCCGCTCTGGCGGATGGAGAGGGGGGTCCATCAGTCACCATCAGTCCATCACGACAACAAGAGGGGGTCCAACAGTCAAGAAGGCAGTTTCTGCCCGTGCCATAAAGGGAAGTGAGGGGTACGTGGGGCTCGTCCACCTGGGAAGGGAGCCCATCTAGGAGAAGGAAAACTCTGGCCCTAAACCTCCGCTGCCTTGCGGGATACCTTTGGGAGAAGAAAAGGCTCAGGAGTAAAGCCAAGTAAATCCAGAGTGGAGACCCTAAGGCAGTTGGATGGCGCCTTGTACGCCTCCTTCCGGCAACTCCTGCAGCCCAGCTGGTGCTAAACGTCTTGCTCTGATTTTCTTTGGACTGCATTAGCCCAGGACCTCCAGACACACTGACTACTAGGCTTGCGCCGCAGAGAAGTCACTTTGGGGCTGCTCACCACCAGCTTAACATGAGTCTACAGCCAAAAAAAAAGCTAACACTATTCTAGACTGCATCAACAGAAGTATAGTGTCAAGGGAAGTAACAGAGCTTAGGGCTTGAGGATCAGAAGGTCGGCGGTTCGAATCCCCGTGACAGGGTGAGCTCCCGTTGCTCGGTCCCTGCTCCTGCCAACCTAGCAGGAGATAAAGCTTTTACAATGCTTTTTGGAGGCTATCACAAAGCAGGACTGGGAGATATCTGGTTTCCAACGTCATGATATATCACCAGCTACACATCATGATATACTGATATATCATGCCTTATGAGGAACGGCTTAGGGAGCTGGGTATGTTTAGCCTGGAGAAGAGAAGGTTAAGGGGTGATATGATAGCCATGTTCCAATATATAAAAGGATGTCATATAGAGGAGGGAGAAAGGTTGTTTTCTGCTGCTCCTGAGAAGCGGACACGGAGCAATGGATTCAAACTACAAGAAAGAAGATTCCACCTAAACATTAGGAAGAACTTCCTGACAGTAAGAGCTGTTCGACAGTGGAATTTGTTGCCAAGGAGTGTGGTGGAGTCTCCTTCTTTGGAGGTCTTTAAGCAGAGGCTTGACAGCCATCTGTCAAGAATGCTTTGATGGTGTTTCCTGCTTGGCAGGGGGTTGGACTGGATGGCCCTTGTGGTCTCTTCCAACTCTATGATTCTATGATATATCACAATGTCTGAAATAAGGATGGAGCTGTGTAGAGGCATTAGCTGGCTTCACAGTTTTTCCCACATCAATATTTTTGCATAATACACACACACACACACACACACACACACACACCATGATTAGCAGTATATTGCCAGGTCAAAAATTGGTGCTGTGGTCTAAACCACAGAGCCTAGGGTTTGCCGATCAGAAGGTTGGCGGTTCGAATCCCCATGACGGGGTGAGCTCCCGTTGCTCGGTCCCTGCTCCTGCCAACCTAGCAGTTCGAAAGCACGTCAAAGTGCAAGTAGATCAATAGGTACCGCTCCGGCGGGAAGGTAAACGGCGTTTCCGTGCGCTGCTCTGGTTCGCCAGAAGCGGCTTAGTCATGCTCGCCATATGACCTGTAAGCTGTACGCCGGCTCCCTCAGCCAGTAAAGCGAGATGAGCGCCGCAACCCCAGAGTCGGACACGACTGGACCTAACGGTCAGGGGTCCCATTACCTTTACCTTTATTCTGCCTTAGTCAGACCACACCTGGAGTCCAGTGTCCAGTTCTGGGTGCCACAATTTGAGAAGGATGTTGACAAGCTGGAAGGTGGGCAGAGGAGGGTGACCGAGATGATCAGGGGTCTGGAAACCAAGCCTTAGGAGGAACGGTTGAAGGAGCTGGGTATGTTTAGCCTGGAGAAGAGGAGACTGAGAGAAGATAGGAGAGCCATCTTCAAATATTTCAAGGGCTGCCACATGGAGGAGGAAGAAGTGTGGTGAAGACAAGAAGGTTTAGCTGTATGTCGAACTACGTACGTCACCAGGCACTGTAGGAAGGACACCACAAGAAGTTTGTTTTCTCCTGCTCCGGAGGGTAAATGGACTTTTTGTGAACTTTTTGTGAACGGATGCCCTGGGATGCCTTGCAGAGATCCAGTGCTAATCAAAAACAACCCCTGTGTTGCAAATCAAAGTCCAAATACTGAAAAAGGAGGAAACACGTTGGCCAATCTTGAGTGAAAAATAAGTAGATTTAATCCGTAGTAAATGTGATAAATTATAAGACAGCCATCCAGGTAATCTGCTGTTTCGACTGATACTTCGTCAGTTATATCACTACAATAAATCAAACAAATGTAAATCAATAATCATATGTTGCATCCATTTTGTCTGCACCTAAGCATTACTGATGGGACGCACTTATGAGCCCATTCAGTACGCATACACGCACGCATTGTACTGCGTTGGCATGCCACGGTACTTCTCTACTAGCTGAGGGCGACGTGTTGGCAAACCACGTCTTCCGATGAGGTGCCGAAGAGACTCGCACAGTTCCGAAGAAGACAATGAGGTGTGACAAATGGTGTGAAGAAGAGTAAACGAATGACATAAGGATGCATTGTATTAGAGGCAAGCACAAGGAAGATACGTGCAGGGGAGCATGAGATCAGGCAAACACCTTGTGATGAGGTCCTGGGTCAGGTCAAGAAGTTACTGTACAACTTAGGATAGGAGTGGAAAAGTTTTGGGAAGTTTCCAGAGACTGATGTAATGTTATATGTTAATGCAAGAATGTTTATGCATGAGGTTAATGACAATAAATAGAGGCAGCCTGGAGTGATCGAGGTCGCTCTCACGTTAACGCATTCTGTAGTCCGTTTCTCTCGTGTTCAACACCCCCGCATTGTGGTGCCCGCGACGTGATTCGGAGCTCATCTCTCACTCGTTTTTTGGATCCACGGCGCCCCGCGCAAAAGTGAGTATGGGTCTAGGTAGCTCAGCTCAGCATTCCAGTCATGCAGAGGAGTTGAAGCAAATAGTGGAAACTTTCCACAAGACAGAATTGAATTTGGCAGAATTGGAGGAACTGGAAAAGGAAGTTAGAGATCGCTGCTCGTGGTATGCGGAGGAAGGCTCTCTCGATCTTAAGGATTGGGATAGAGTCGGGAAGTGTCTTGCTTCTCTGCCACGTGCACCAGTGTCAGTAATCATGACCTGGAAGATCTGCAGGGATGCTTTAGAGAAGATGGGGATTTCTTCGAGCGCACCATCCTCATCACCTACTTCTCAAAAGCATTCAGAGGGGGATAACAAGGCTGCCGTCCCCTCACCTCTGGTCTTGAGCGAGGCATCTATGCCCGAGCCACCAGAGGCGAAATCGCCTGCATCTCCTGTTAGCCCAAAAACTCTGGCTAGAGCTATGGGAGCAGTGAGAGCAGGATTCAGGAAGGAAATGTTACGGGGAGGTTTAAGCTCTCAGGAATTGGAAGCAGGATTACAAGCTTTTCCTGTCACAAGAATTGTAGATGATCAAAACGTAGTTCATTATCAATGGGCTCCGGTAACGTATCAGATCATGAGGGAAATCAGAAAAAGCATAGTTGAGACAGGTTTGAAATCATCCTTTACTTTGGGTCTCCTGGAAAGCGTAAGCACTTCCTATAACCTAATTCCCCAGGACTGGAAGGATCTTTTTCGAATGATCCTTTCCAGCTCTCAATATGTAGTTTGGGAGGCAGAATTTAAAAGGGAAGCGATTCAGGAAGGAAACATCTCTGGTGGAGCGTACATCCCGGACCAATTGTTTGGTGCTGGAGATTTTTCCACCATGCCACAACAAGCAGCAGGGATTCCGGAAGTAGCATATCCGGTTATCAATCGCTGCGTGTTAAAAAGTCTTAAAAGGGTTCCAGATTCAGGAAAGATAGTAAAATCCTTTTCCTCAGTGAAGCAAGGTGCCTCAGAATCCTATCAGGATTTTGTGGACCGGCTTCAGGAGGCGGTTTCGCGTCAAGTTGATAATGCGGAGGCTGGCGCAGAATTGCTCAAGAAGCTTTCTTTTGAACAGGCAAATGCAGACTGTAAAAGAGTTTTGCAGACGGTTGTAGCAAGAGGAGACTACAATCTCGCTGACATGCTTAGAGCGTGTTCAGATGTAGGAACTAATGTGTTCCAAATGGAAGCATTGGCATCAGCGCTCCGGAAGAGAGGCTTTAATCAAGGAGCTAATTCTAGAGCAGGTCTAGGACGAAGTAAGCCTACAGGTAATTGTTTCAACTGTGGCAGGATTGAACTTAGTAAGAAGTTGACATTTGAGCAGGCTTGCGTGGCTTGCCATTCCCTCGGGTGTTTTTTATTTCCCCTCCTTTCTTTTTTGCTACTTTTCCTCCCTCTCCTTAGCTCATCAGCTGAGCAGCTGTTGCAGCTGCCAGCCCGAACTCAGAAGCATGAGCCTATACCACAGCGAGGGGTTTACAGGGACAAAGGAAAATGCAGGAAGGGTTTTCAAAGGGCTAATCAATGTTATAGTTTAGAAAGCCCTCAGGGGTTGCTCGTGCGTGAGCACCTCTCAGAAGCTGGTATCGTAATATCCTATGGAGCTTCTCTCTCATGTCTCAAGTTTTTTTACTTCAGCGATGAGAGTGAGCAGAAAAAGGCTTTCCCTTGGAAAGTCAGTGTCACAATCTGGAGATTGGATTGGAAAGGTGATTAATGCGATCTCAGTGTAAAAAAGGATTTATTGTGATTTTCAGATACTGTAAAGGTGTTAAGATTTAAGGACTGTTTTTCACTATTCTATTGTGTATTGTGCAAAAAGCAGCTGCCCAGGGAAAATAAATATAATAGTTAAAAGCAGCTACTAAAAATAGATGTGGGGATAAAATTTGATAAATCAGGAGGATAAATTTGTAATTTTCCCTGGAGTGGTGATTCTCATGTCTTCTCAATTAAATGAATCCCTACCAAAAAATCATCATGGGACTAGTTCTCTTCGATCTTCTGCTGGCAGGAGAGAAGGGAGAATTTTTGTTATTCCAGGGTAGTGGAAGTTAAATTCCAATGATTTAAAAGCAAGGAGAGTCATTTGCACTGTTAATCATTCTTTTTGTCCTCCCGGCTGGGAGAAGAATCAGTGAGAGGTTTCAGGTCTACTGACCTTACTAGCATTCTAGAAGTAACAGAAATAGTTAGAGAATCTAAATTAAAATGCACATTTGTTAATTGGTAGATCACTATGGCCAGCAATCCTTCCCTTTGTGTAATTCTTTAGGGAAGAGACTCATTGTAACCCATATTGCATGCCTCTAAGGTGGAAATTTACAGACCCAGGTTGGACAAAACAATGGCCACTTATTTAGGAAAAAGGTAAATTCTCAAAAAGTTAGGTTCAGTACTTCAATTTTGGTATTTAAAATGTTCAGGTAAATGGCATTTTTTATATGTTGTAAAGGTAGGATTTAAAAAGAATTAATTTATTATTAGGACCAATTTCACTATTTCCATTGAGTAAAAAAGAACAGAAGCTTTTTACTTTTAAAAGCTCTCCCAATGGCAAGGATTTTTAGAAGCTCAGAAACAGGTTTGTGCAAATCCCGCAGAAGCAATTCAGTGTCCTTAGGCTTAATTCAGAAAAACAGCTCACAGGAACGGTAATAGGAGAAGTGTGGAGAATTAATTCATTCTATAGTAGCATAGAGCACACACTCCTCTTGAAATTGTTGCTTATTTTGGTATCTCTCTATTTAAAGGGGTTTTCTCTTTCAGGTGATTGTTTTTTTTTATTTTTATATTGTAAATTCATTAGCCTCATAGTGGAGGACTTGCATTTTTTACCCAAGAATCAGAATCAGGGATTTTAAGTGGGTGGTTTTCCTTAAAATGCTGTCAGAGGAAAATCCAGTCTTTGTGATGTGTGTAAAATAGCCACATTGAGCCCAATAGAACGTTAAAGTAATTCAGAAGGCTCCACCTAGAGGTCTTTTTGGCTCATTGCAATGACATTTTGACAGCAGCTTTGAAAATCATATCTAAATGATTATAGGAATTATCTATTGAATTTGGCTAATTTGGCTTATAAATTGCTCCTGGAAAGATACAACTGCAGGAGTCATTTTTGTATTTAAGTCACAAAATTTTTACAAACCTATTCCCATCTATAGGTACTTCAGATTAAGATTCATTTATTTTAGGTTTAAAATGTAGAAAGGACAGAGCAAATTTTTCCAGAGCAAAAGGCATTGTTTACATTGGTTAATGAGTCTTTGAGACTAGCCTGGGCTGAAAGGTGTGAAAGCAAGGTCTTTAATCATTCTCTCCACAGCAAGAATGTTTTCAGTTGCTGTGGTTGAGGAAGTTGTGATACCAGAGAAGAAAAAAATTCATCTTTATCAAATTTAGAGTGGATTTACCTGGCTCAAATGTTTTCAGAACATTTGTTCAAAGGAAAGGAGAGAATTAAAATGTTAATTGGATTGGATTTATTATTATTTCTTTGCCATTAAGAGATTGGAAAAAGGGTCAATCTCTCTGTACAGTTACACATAGCTTTAACAGCTTCTGAATGGGAAATTGACCATTACTTTGGAATTCCTTATACTGGTAATTCTCAAAGTCCAGGGGATAATTTGGACATTAAACAAAAATAAATAAAAAAAGCAGGAAATCCCCTGGAGGACAGGAATATTTACATAAAGTTCTATTTAAATCAAACAATTAAATATTAAAAATTAAATTCAATTCATCAGCTGTGGACAATCATTTTGGCCAAAGAGTTAGTTATCCACAGCCATAGGTTAGTTATAGGATGTTACCTAACCCTATCTGGCTCAAGATCCGTATCGCTTCTAGCGTGGGGTCGAGGGCATGTAGTTGTGTTTAATCCAGCAGCTGCCAGCCAGGTGGAAAGATGGCGTGCCAGCAGCCGCTGGGAAATTTGGGATTCCACAACGCTTCGAATCCAATTCCAAACTTGGCAGCGCTTCAACTATGGGATCCTCTGGGCGAGATACCAGACCTGACAGCGCTGCGACTCCAGGATCCACGGAAAGACAGAAATGGAGTCCCTCTCTACAACATCACCACATCACTTTCATCATTAAGTCACAGAACATTCCGCTGACTTTGGAGAACCATCTGATGGCTGTTTTCAGCTGCCTAGCTGTGAACTCTACTCGCGAGCACAGTTATGCTCGACCACCTCGCTATGAACCATATAAGTAAAAGGGACATAGACAATTTCTAAAGTTCACCCTCCGTTGAGGGAAACCAAGTTTCTTTTCTTCTACAGAAAAGGCATTGCAACAGACTTTCAATTTCTAAGTTTATCGTACCCTCAGTTACAGAGAGACTTAAGTATTCTTACTGCTATTGTTTGAACTGACACAAAGTTTATAAAAGTAGTTACAGTGTTATGTATAAAGTATTTATCTAAAAAGTTTACAAAGTATTTAAAAGTAGTTACAGTGTTATGTATAAAGTATTTATCTAAAAAGTTTACAAAGTATTTATATGCAACAGTTACCAAGTTTTTACATGAAAAAAGAAACATTGTTGGGAAGTGCTTTGAAATGTTTGCAAGAGAAGGTACAGAGGTTTTCTGGCACCCAGCCCGTAAAAGAGGCTGTATTTGACTTTCATTCAAGAGAACATTGGTATTTCATTCATAAGATTTGGCTTCATTCACAACAACAGGTTACACACATTCATAAATCTAAGACGTTCATTCATAAATAGAGATTGCCCTGGCGTTCTTCCTCTGCTTGCACTCTTTTTGAATTGGCTCTTTTGAATTGGCTATAATTGGGCATACTAAAAACAAAAAACAAAAAATAAAATAAAAAGGATGAGATGTTGCATCCATTTTGTCTGCACCTAAGCATTACTGATGGGACGCACTTATGAGCCCATTCAGTACGCATACACGCACGCATTGTACTGCGTTGGCATGCCACGATACTTCTCTACTAGCTGAGGGCGACGTGTTGGCAAACCACGTCTTCCGATGAGGTGCCGAAGAGACTCGCACAGTTCCGAAGAAGACAATGAGGTGTGACAAATGGTGTGAAGAAGAGTAAACGAATGACATAAGGATGCATTGTATTAGAGGCAAGCACAAGGAAGATACGTGCAGGGGAGCATGAGATCAGGCAAACACCTTGTGATGAGGTCCTGGGTCAGGTCAAGAAGTTACTGTACAACTTAGGATAGGAGTGGAAAAGTTTTGGGAAGTTTCCAGAGACTGATGTAATGTTATATGTTAATGCAAGAATGTTTATGCATGAGGTTAATGACAATAAATAGAGGCAGCCTGGAGTGATCGAGGTCGCTCTCATGTTAACGCATTCTGTAGTCCGTTTCTCTCGTGTTCAACACCCCCGCAATCATATTACAATACGTTGCTAAATATAACCAGATAAATAGACGGCACAAGTATACGAATAGCAAATCATATTACTTATATACTACAGAAATTCAGGAAGATACAGTAATGAAACAAACATACAATATTGAAGAACAATGAAAATAAAAATAAAAATGCAACATACCTAATGTTTGTGAATATTCTATGGAGCAAGGATCATAATCATATGTAATCCCTGCTACCAGTTGCAGAGAACAAGGAACTTGATATACTCTAGCCCCACAGGTCACGCCCTAGTTGACCAGGGTTTACTGAAAACTTAAAGAGACATGCATCCCAAGATCCTGAAAGTAATATGATTAAATAAAGCAACTCAAATCAAGTTCAGAATTTAACCCCTCCGGATGGAGCGTTTTGAATAAGGCACTGTAGTAAAGACACCACAAGAAGCTTGTTTTCTCCTGCTCCGGAGGGTAGGACTCGAACCCATGGCTTCAAGTTACAAGAAAGGAGATTCCGACTAAACATCAGGAAGAACTTTGACATTAACAGCTGTTAAACAGTGGAACTTTCTTCCTTTTGAGGTGGTAGTCTCTCCTTCCTTGGAGGTTTTTAAGCAAAGGTTGGAGGGCCGTCTGTCCTGGATGCTTGAGCTGAGATTCCTGCATTGCAGGGGGTTGGACTAGATGACCCTCGGGGTCCCTTCCAACTATACAATTCTATCATTGTATGCTTCTGAATCCCAGCTGCTGCAAGCTGCAGGAGCCGAGTGCGACTCTTGTGATCAAATCTTGCTTGTGGGTTTGGCCGCCGAGAGAAAGGGGTGCTGAACTTGATGAGCCTCTGCCCTGATCCGGCAAACCCTTCTTACGTTTTCTGCCTCTCGGAATAAAAATACCGTTCATTCCTCCGCCCTCTCAGTCACCTCTCCTGCCCTCGGGGAGGGCGGCTGTTTTGAGAAAGGGCGTCTTTCACGCAGGAGTTCCAGATCATAATTTCTCCATAAGTTTACTATTATTGTTACTATCTTAATTACTAGCACTCTGACAACATGATATAGATCAGCCTTGCCCAACTAGCTCACCTCCAGATAACAACAATAATAATAACAACAACAACAACAATAATAATTAATAATAATAAATTTCTATTTATACCCCGCCCTTCCCAGCCAAGACCGGGCTCAGAGCGGCTAACACCCATAAAATCACAACAAAACAATCAATTAAAATGTAAGTTAAAATACGATTTAAAGTTTAAAATGCAGCCTCATTTTTAAGTAGCCCACCAATCAAACCATAAAGGAATGAAACATCAGGGTTAAACTGAAACCAACCCAAAGGCCAGGCGGAACAGCTCCGTCTTGCAGGCCAGGCGGAAAGATGCCAAATCCCGCAGGGCCCTGGTCTCTTGTGACAGACCGTTCACCAAGTCGGGGCCAGTACTGAGAAGGCCCTGGCCCTAGTTGAGGCCAGCCTAGCATCCTTGTGGCTCAGGACCTCCAGAATGTTATTATTTGAAGACCTTAAGGTCCTACACGGGGCATACCAGGAGAGGCGGTCCCTTAGGTACGAGATACTGATGGACTCCAACTTCCATCATCCCTCTGAGCTGCTGGGAGTTGGAGTCTAACCACATCAGGAGGGTCATATAAGAAATACGTTCAAAAATATAGTAACAACTCATTAACTATGCCAGCTTTCGAGTGATTAATTAAAGATAATGTGTTGGAAAATAAAGCTAAGGCTGCAAAGTGTTGTTAGAGTGTAATAGACAAGTACTTTAAAGAATGATTGTTGATTTATGTACATTCATGTTTTTAGAATATGTATAAGGAATGAACAGGAAGTCAGATTTATTATGATTATTATGATTATTATTGTTTTCTTTCCTTTCCTTTTCTTTTTATGGGGGGAATTTTTCCCCCTCTCCTTTTTTTTCTTTTCTTTTTTTCTTTCCTTCAAAGGAGGTATAAATCAAGTAAAGAAAAATGGTATTGTGATGTTAAAATGGCTTATTTTATAAGAAAACATTATTAAAAGAAGATACAAATAACAATGAGAAATCAATAAGTTAAATACCTTAAAGGTAAAGGGACCCCTGACCATTAGGTCCAGTCGTGTCCGACTCTGGGGTTGCGGCGCTCATCTCGCTTTACTGGCCGAGGGAGCCGGCGTACAGCTTCCGGGTCATGTGGCCAGCATGACAAAGCCTCTTCTGGCGAACCAGAGCAGCGCACGGAAACGCCGTTTACCTTCCCGCCGGAGCGGTTCCTATTTATCTACTTGCACTTGACGTGCTTTTGAACTGCTAGGTTGACAGGAGCAGGGACCGAGCAACGGGAGCTCACCCCGTCACAGGGATTCGAACCGCCGACCTTCTGATCGGCAAGCCCTAGGCTCTGTGGTTTAACCCACAGCGCCACCTTACTTACTTACTTATACCTTACTTATGTTTATATTTTGTTGTTGATTAAATGGATATACGTATTATTGAACAAAATCTGAATAAAAAAATTAAATACAAAAAAAGGAGGGTCATCAATGTTCCCTGTCCCTGCTGTAGGAATTGTGGACTCGCAGACTTGCAGAATTGAAAGGTACCCCTAAAGGTCATCCAGTCCAACCCCTTGCCATGTAGGAAACTCAACCCCTGCTTAAAAACCTCTAAGGAAGGAGGGTCCATCACCTCTCTTGGGAGTCTGTTCTACTGTTGAACGGCTTTAATTGGCAGAACGTTCTTCCTGAAGTTTAGTCGGAATCTCCTTTCTTGTAACTTGAAGCCATGGGTTCGAGTCCTGCCCTCCAGAGCAGGAGAAAACCAGTGTGATCCATCTTCCATGTTACAACCCTTGAGATATCTGAAGATGGCTCTCATATCTCCTCTCAGTCTCCTCTTTTCCAGGCTAAACATACCCAGCATGCTCTCCAACATTCCTCCAGTGAAAATAGGGAATACAGACGTTCACCAACCATTGAATCACAGAATTGTTGAGTTGGAAGGGCACCCTGAGGGTCATCTAGTCCAACCCGCTGCAATGCTGGACTGATAGCTGAATCATCCCTGACAAACAGCCACCCAACCTCTGTTTAAAAACCTGCAGTGAAGGAGTCCACCACCATTTTCCTGACACTATAGGATGATAATTGCATCTAAGCCATATCATGTCCTGGATAGCTGTCGGTTGGACCATGGTGCTCATAACGCCAAGGTTGCAGGTTCGATCCCCGTATGGGAATTGTCGTCCCAAAACAGCTAGAGACACAATTTTGGGAAACCCTAATCTAGATTAGGGAAAGGAGTACGACAAGGCTGTATATTGTCTCCCTGCTTATTTAACTTATATGCAGAATTCATCATGCGAAAGGCTGGTCTGGATGAATCCCAAACCGGAATTAAGATTGCCGGAAGAAATATCAACAACCTCAGATATGCTGATGACACAACCTTGATGGCAGAAAGTGAGGAGGAATTAAAGAACCTTTTAATGAGGGTGAAAGAGGAGAGTGCAAAATATGGTCTGAAGCTCAACATCAAAAAGACTAAGATCATGGCCACTGGTCCCATCACCTCCTGGCAAATAGAAGGGGAAGAAATGGATTTCACTTTCTTGGGTTCCATGATCACTGCAGATGGTGACAGCAGTCACGAAATTAGAAGACGCCTGCTTCTTGGGAGAAAAGCAATGACAAACCTAGACAGCATCTTAAAAAGCAAAGACATCACCTTGCCAACAAAGGTCCGTATAGTTAAAGCTATGGTTTTTCCAGTAGTGATGTACGGAAGTGAGAGCTGGACCATAAAGAAGGCTGATCGCCGAAGAATGGATGCTGGAGGAGACTCTTGAGAGTCCCATGGACTGCAAGAAGATCAAACCTCTCCATTCTTAAAGAAATCAGCCCTGAGTTCTCACTAGAAGGACAGATCCTGAGGTTAAGACTCCAGTACTTTGGCCACCTCATGAGAAGAGAAGACTCCCTGGAGAAGACCCTGGTGTTGGGAAAGATGGAGGGCACAAGGAGAAGGGGACGGCAGAGGACGAGATGGTTGGACAGTGTTCTCGAAGCTACTAACATGAGTTTGGCCAAACTGCGAGAGGCAGTGAAGGATAGGCGTGCCTGGCGTGCTCTGGTCCATGGGGTCACGAAGAGCCGGACACGACTGAACGACTGAACAACAACAAATCTAGATTAACAGCTTTTCATTTTGGTGGGGTTGTGATTAATTGATTCACTCCTGCCACCTGCTGGCAAACTTAAGACATTGTTGCCTTAACTCTCTTTAGCACATTAGGACTATAGGAACAAACTTAGTTGGTCTCTAAGGTGCTACTGGAAGGAATTTTTTTTATTTTTTATTTTGTTTTGACTATGACAGACCAACACAGCTACCTACCTGTAACTAGGACTATAGGAAACTGCCTTGTACCCTCTGAGGCTAACGGTCTGTCTAGTTTAGTATTGTCTACACTGACTGGCAGTGTCTCTCAGGTTTCCCAGCCTTACCCAGCTGCAGATTGATTGTTGTGGCAATGAAAAAATGGGTATAAAAAAGTCAAATTCCTGGATGCCAAGATCCAGATTTGTGGCAGGTACTTTGAGGAAGTGTTTTCCTTTACTGGTCCCGGATTTTCCAAAATCTGCCTTCATTGGATAATAAAAAAGTAACTTTTCCCGGCTGCATTCCTATCAGCTAGTGCTCAGAGATAGATCACCTCCGAAACGGCAGGTAGTAGCCATTGCTAGCCCTCCGTGAATTTGTCCAAAGTCATTCCTAAGAACATCAGCAGTTCTGTGTTGGAATGGGCCAAAGGGGGACCCATTAGGTTATGAAGAAACTCACAGGTTTGATCCCCGGGATCTCCAGAGAAGAGTCCCCCTGTCTAAAATCCTGAAGTCCTGCTGTTAGTCAACCTACATAATGCCTTGCCTACTCAACTAAATGGACCTGTGGGTCTCTGACTCACTCTGTATCTATGAAGGAAAACATAAGAATGCTAATATAAGAATGATCTTCTGGATCAGGCCAAAGGCCCATCAAATCCAACACCCTGTTCTCTGGGCAACTTCCAACACATATAAAAACATAATAAAACACCAAACATTAAAAACATCCCTATACAGGGCTGCATTCAGATGCCTTCTAAAAGTCAGATAGTTTTTTATTTCCTTGACATCTGATGGGAGGGCGTTCCACAGGGAGGGCGCCACCACCGAGAAGGCCCTCTGCCTTCTTATATTAACATTCTTATGTTCTCCTTCATGGATAAAGGTAAAGGTAAAGGTACCCCTGACCATTAGGTCCAGTCGTGTCCGACTCTGGGGTTGCGGCGCTCATCTCGCTTTATTGGCCGAGAGCCGGTGTACAGCTTCCAGGTCATGTGGCCAGCATGACAAAGCCGCTTCTGGCGAACCAGAGCAGCGCACGGAAACGCCGTTTACCTTCCCGCCAGAGCAGTTCCTATTTATCTACTTGCACTTTGACGTGCTTTCGAACTGCTAGGTGGGCAGGAACTGGGACCGAGCAACGGGAGCTCACCCCGTTGCAGGGATTCGAACCGCCAACCTTCTGATCAGCAAGCCCTAGGCTCTGTGGTTTAACCCACAGCGCCACCTGGGTCCCTTCCTTCATGGATACAGAGACCCTAAAAAGCCTTGGCCCAGTATACCCACAGGAGCGTCTCCACCCCCATCGCTCAGCCTGGAACCCTATAATCTCACTTCTTGCAGGGAGGGAACCACCAGAAGACCCTCGGAGGAGGACCTCAGGGTCCAGGCTGAGCGATGGGGGTGGAGATGCTCCTGTGGGTATACTGGGCCAAGGCTGTTTAGGCTTTAAAAATCAGCACCAACACTTTGAATGGTGCTCAGAAACATACTGGGAGCCAGTGTAGATCCTTTAGGACCAGTGTTATATGGTCCCAGTGGCCACTCCCAGTCACCAGTCTGGCAGTCACATTGTGGATTGGTTGTAGTTTCCGAGTCACCTTCAAAGGTAGCCCCATGGAGAGTGCATTGTAGTAGTCCAAGCAGGAGATAACCAGGGCACGGACCACTCTGGTGAGACAGTTTGCGGGCAGGGAGGGTCTCAGATGGAGCTGGTAGACAGCTGCCCTGGACATAGAATTGACCTGTGCCTCCATGGACAGCGGTGAGTCCAAAATGACTCCCAGGCTGTGCACCTGGTCTTTCAGGGGCATGGTTACCCCATTCAGGAACAGGGAGTTCCCCACACCCACCCGCCCCCTGCCCTCCAGAAACAGCACTTCTGTCTTGTTGGGATTCAACCTCAGTTCGTTGATCACCATCCACATGCCAACCGCCTCCAGACACCTACACTGGATGTTCTCTGCCTTCACTGGTTCTGATTTAAAAGAGAGGTAGAGCTGGGTATCATCCTCATACTGGTGAACACCCAGCCCCAACCCCCTGATGATCTCTCCCAGAGGTTTCATATAGATGTCAAAAAGCATGGGGGAGAGGGCAGAGGCCAGGGGTCTGAACACTCATCCCCCAACACCACTTTCTGGACACGGCCCAGGAGGAAGGAGCGGAACCACTACAGAACAGGGTCCCCAGCTCCCAGCCCTCCTAGACAGTCCAGGAGGATACTGTGGTGGACAGCCGCTGAGAGATCCGGTAAGAACCAAATACCCCAAAGGGAAGCCCGCAAACAGGACCTGAGTGCAACAGCGCATTGTGATTCCCAGCAGCTGCACCACCCGAGGTGT
Source organism: Darevskia nairensis (assembly GCA_034642065.1). Lineage (NCBI taxonomy): Eukaryota > Metazoa > Chordata > Lepidosauria > Squamata > Lacertidae > Darevskia > Darevskia nairensis. The sequence goes on from JAWWNI010000604.1 coordinate 789,271, forward strand.
TTCCTGCCCCCAGCTGTGGATGGAGGAACCATCACTTATCTGTGTTTCCAGATACAAAATGTGAAGCCCTTAGACGCCACTCACTCAGGAGAGAATGTGCCCAGCTGACTTGTGGTGTTCCATGTTCATGGAATCATAGAATCATAGAGTTGCAAGGGACTCAAGGGTCATCTAGTACCGAAGATTCCAGGGTTCCGGGCCTGCCACCCATTGTCTCTCGCGGAACAATTCAGAGCCTCCTGACGACCAGCGGTGGGATGGACTGAACACCCAGGTTTCGCGCTTTGAGCGATGGTCGGAGGGAGGCAATCGCAGCCGGCCGAGACCAAGTGGCCTGCCCTGATCCGCGTCACCCGAGGAGCTGGTGTGGTGTCATAGTTCCCTTTGTGACAGAGTGAAGCAGAATTCTGCACGACACTCTGGTGTTGTAGCTCCAGTGGCTGACCTTGAAGAAGGGGGTATCTCAAGGGCCCGTTCAAGATGTCATTCAGGAGTACCAAGAGAACCAGCCCCGGCCCTTCGCGGACAAGGAGCCCAGCATCCTCACGATCAAAGAGCCCTGGGTCGAGGCCGGTCAGCCCAGGACGTGCTGGAACAAGGAACGCATCCCCGGGATTCACACTGGACCGCTCGTCCAGATCGCGGGCATCCTCGAAGGAAGCTGCTCGGTCAAAAACTCCGGAAAGAGGGCACTCAGTTGTGAAGACAGGAGCAGTAATCATCGACACAGGTACAGGGACGTGTAAAGCGGGGTTTGCAGGTCAACAGACTCCTCAGGCGGTCATTGGAACGTTGGTTGGGCACCCCACTGAGAGGTCCATGAGGACTAGGAGAGACAGGCCGGATACCTTTGTTGGGGAGCGGGCGCGGTTAGAGCCGGACGTCGATATCATTTTGCCAGTCCGGCACGGCATCATCATCGACTGGGACGCGGCGGAAGTTTTGTGGAGGCACCTGTTCTACCACGACCTCAAGGTTGCTCCGGAAGACCACGCCCTCTTGATGTCCGACCCACCGCTCTGCCCCACAACGAACAGGGAAAAGTTGGTGGAGGTGGTCTTCGAGTCGCTCAACTCCCCCGGGATGTACGTGGCATACCAGTCGGTGCTGTCGGTGTACGCCCACGGCAAGATCAGCGGTTTGGTAGTGGACACGGGACACGCCACATCCCACACCGTCCCCGTCCACCAAGGGTACAATCTGCCGCACGCCACCGAGAGGATGGACATCGCGGGCGCCAACATGACATCTTTCCTGATGGACCTTCTCAGGAGCATGGGACATTACTTTGACGAGAGGATGTTGGATGTCATCGAAGACATGAAGCAAAAGTGCTGCTACGTGGCTTTTGATTTTGAGGCTGAGTGGAACCGCCCCAAGAGGGAGTATATGGCAGACTACCAACTGCCCGACGGCCAGATCATCAGCCTGGGCAAAGAGAGATTCCAGTGTCCAGAGATGTTGTTCAACCCTCCGCAGATGCCCGGATTGAACCTTTTGGGGCTTCATGGTATGGCGCTGAGAAGCATCCGGAAGGTCCCCGAAGAATCCCGGAAGGAAATGTACGAGAACATCATGCTGTGCGGCGGCTCATCCCTCTTCGAGGGCTTCGAGAAGAGGTTCTTGCACGACCTCATGGTGGCTGTGCCCACCAACACGAAAGTGAAAGTCACGGCCATCCCTCTGAGGAAGTACTCTGTTTGGACTGGCGGATCCATCCTCGCTTCCCTGAAGAACTTTCAGCCATGCTGGATCCGGAAGGAGCAATATCATGAACATGGCCCATACATCGTCCACAGGAAGTGCTACTGAGACGGACCAGGGGAGAATCCCCCCGGGGGTACTTTGGGGCTGGGATGCCAGGGGACCAAAAATAAATCAGTTTGCATAGGAATGACAACGAGGCTCGCAGTTATTGGCTGGAGGGGATGAGCTCAGCGTCGGAGGCAGTGCTGGGGTCAGGGAGCCAACAAGGAAAGCAGCTGTGTTCAGAATGAACTTCACGGGCTCCCTGCACAATTTCTCTCCAAAGGGGCTTTTGCCCACAGCTGTGCTGGAGACCCCTGGGAAGAAGCCCCGAAGCCTCCTTGAGGCTGTTACAACCGTAACCGTCTTTGCTGCAGGCAAGGAAACGCAGGAGAGGCCTCTTTTCCTCTTCTTATTAATAGATGGATTTCATAGAGTGAGAAAAAGAAAGGAAAAAGTGAGTGAAATGAGGGGAGAAAAACACTGTTGCATTAACATGCATCAATATACAGATGTGCATATTCTTATTATCCTAATACACATACAGGTGAAACTCGAAAAATTAGAATATCGTGGAAAGGGTCATTTCTTTCAGTAATTCAACTTAAAAGGTGAAACGAATATATGAGATAGACTCATGACATGCCAAGCGAGATATGTCAAGCCTTTATTTGTTATAATTGTGATGATTATGGCGTACAGCTGATGAGAACCCCAACTTAACAATTTCAACTTTGGGGTTTTCATCAGCTGGACGCCATAATCATCACAATTATAACAAGCAAAGGCTTGACATATCTCGCTTGGCATGTCATGAGTCTATCTCATATATTAAACTCCAGTAGCTAATGAAAACAGTTGCTTACATAAAAGGACCTTTCCACGATATTCTAATTTTTTGAGTTTCACCTGTATACTTGCCAATAAAGTATACTCCGTGTAAACCCATTCCCAATATAATTGCATTTATCCAAAGAAAGTATGTGTCTCTAAGCTGTCTGTTCACAGACCCTCCAAGTGTCCCTGTTTTCCAGGGACAACCCCAGATTTACAGAAGGTTTCCCAGTTTCTTTTTTGATCCCGGAATGTCCCGCTTTTCCTTAGGACGTCCATATTTTCATTGGAGAAATGTTGGAGGGTAGGGAGTTATCCAAGCCCCGAGCCTGTACAGGGAAGTTTTTCAATGTTTCATGTTTTTTTCTGTTTGTGCCTCAGAGTGCCTGGGGCAACCCAGTCAGATGGACAGGGCATAAATAGTATAATAATAATACCGTAATAATAATAATAATAATAGAATAGGACGTCCCTATTTTCGTTGGAGGGTATGAAAAAGGTGAAAATAAGGGTATGAAAATAAGCTGCCACTGTTGTCATGCTGTCAAACCACTGATCAAGAGGAATTGTATCTCCATTCTTCCAATTCACTGTCCTGTTGTCAATTTCCATACAGTGCATATAGTTCAAGAGCATATTCACCTCTGAAAATCTTGAGTTTTTCCCTAGTGCAGTGGTGGCTAACCTTGGCACGCCAGATGTTTTGGGACTACAACTCCCATCATCCCTGACCACTGGTCCTGTTAGCTAGGGATGATGGGAGTTGTAGTTCCAAAACATCTGGAGGGCCAAGGTTAGCCACCACTGCCCTAGTGCATTGTTTATATAGTCCAGGCCTTTCTCCCAAAACTTAGTCCGTGTGCCACATAGCAGAAGCATATGTTCCAAAGAACCATTGTCCGTATTACATCTCCAACAGAGAGATACATTAGATGGTCCTTTCTTATGCAAACATCAGGGAGTCCAATCGATTCTAGATAATATTTTATTTTGTGTAAGTCTTAGTTTAAGATTCATTGGTATGTCTGATACCGAAGGCAAGACATTTTCACGCTGCCTTTGGCCTCTTAACTTGCAGCCAAATTGCACCTGCTAGGCTCCATGCTGCGGTTGTAACCAGCACGGCCTGTGGTCAATTCTGCTTGCAACATTTTTCAAATCCTCTTTGTGGTACGTTCCCTTTATCAATATATCTCCTGCCTCCCCTCCCCCTCCAGCAACAGGAAAGAGGAAACATAATGTCGCCATTAAATAAAAATAAAATTTTATTACTTTTTGAGCAGGTGGATAGAGACACATTCAATTTTTGTTTCGTGGTCCCAAGTGCTCCTGAGCGTGGGCAGAGTGATTTCCTCTCCTCCTTCTCTGAGTAGAACATTCCTCTCCCTTTCCCCCAAAATTGTAAGCAGGCAAGGGCAGAGAGCCTTCCTTCTGTAAAGGGAGCAGGATTGTGTGGGATGCGGTTTTAAAGGTCGCTCATAGTACCTCTGAGCATTTGCAGAGTGCCTTCTCTAACGAGAAGCAGCAGGTGGGTTTTAATGCATCCCTTAACGGTGGAAGATTCAAGGAAGGAGCAAATTTAGTTTCCTGTTGTGGACTCTCCTTCCGTGCAGGTTTTTAAGCAGAGCTTGGATGGCCCTTTGTCATGGATGCTTTAGCTGAGATCCCTGCATTGCAGGGGGTTGGACTGGATGACCCTTGGTGGTCCCTTCTGACTCTACAATCCTACGCTTATTCTATGATAACCAAAACCCCAAACAAACCAATAACTTCCCTCCCCCCCCCAAAAAAACCACCCCATATTTAAAAGGCTATGGGTTGTTTAATCAGCCAAAGGCCTGGTTCTAGAAAAACGTTTTTTGCCTGGCACCTAAAGATACATAATGAAGGTGCTAGGCCATCCTCCCTGGGGAGAGCATCTCACAAACAGGGAGCCACTGCAAAAAAGGTCCCGTTCTTGTGTGGCCACCCTCCGGACCTCTTGTGGAAGAGGCACACGGAGAAGGGCCTCAGATGTTGGTTGTGGGGTCAGGATATGTTCCTATGGTGGTCCTTGAGTTCCCTAACAAAATAAAAAAATTCCTTCCAGTAGCACCTTAGAGACCAACTAAGTTTGTTCTTGGTATGAGCTTTCGAGTGCATGCACACTTCTTCAGATACTTCTTCAGATTCATATCTGAAGAAGTGTGCATGCACACGAAAGCTCATACCAAGAACAAACTTAGTTGGTCTCCAAGGTGCTACTGGAAGGAATTTTTTTATTTTGTTTCCACTACGGTAAACCAACACGGCTACCTACCTGTAACTTGAGTTCCCTGTTATTATAATTTTCACTAGTTGAAGGTAGCCCGTTACATTAACGGGCACTAGAGGAGGAGGAGGCGGCGGCAGGAGGCGGCAGAGGCTGGCGGCTGACTGCAGCTGACAGGCTGGAGAGACAGGGCGGCGAGGGAGACATCCGTGCGAGGCGGTGGCGCTGTCGCAACTGACAACGCGCGCCGCCGCTGCCTCCCGGACACGCCCCCCTCTCCGGCCGCTCCAATGCCTGTGTCCCTGTTGGGGGGGGAAGTAGAGCTCTCCAATCCGTGCGTCCCTGTGGGACATGCGCACTCGCGCAGTTCCACTGACACACAGTGGACGCAGGGACACTTGAACATTATTATATGTGATTCCTATTCAGCCTTTCTTCCAAGGGACTCAGGGCAGCATACAATAGTCATTCCTGCTGCCCACCATTTTATCCTCACAACAGCCCTGCAAAGTAGGCTAGGCAGAGAGTTTCTGGCCTAAGGTCACCCAGCAAGCTTCAGGGCCGCCCGGCTGCTGGCAATTTGAACCTGTCTCTCCCCAGTTCTTAGTCCCATCATTGAAGTTCGGCCACCACGTTTGAGCTAGCGCAAGTATACAAAATTAATTCTACCTCCAACCTCCTTCCCCCTCTTCTTCTCTACCTCTCTCTCCCCCCCAGGCAACCCCCCCTAACAGTCACCCGGCTTTATGGAGATGGGGAGAATATTGCGGGAAAGGACCACGTCTGCATGTGTATTCCTGTGCTGTGTGTTTCTTCCTTTCCTTCCCCACAATAACACAATATTCCTGCTTCTGATCTTCATCTTGTTTTGCCGTGGACTCAGAAAGGTTGCGAACCACTGTCCTGATCCAAATATCTGCATCTGAAAGTTGGTTGCTACGCCGCAAGTCCCAAGGATCAACCCTCGTGCTTCTCCGTACAGTGTCTGTTGATGCCCCCATTTCCCCAGGAGTTTAAATAACTGGCCTTAATCCGGAGTTTATGGGGCAAGGCAGAGTGGCGTCTGTTTGCCTGCAGCATTTCGGAAGCATCCGGCCACAACCTGCAAGGGGGTGAGATGGTCCCACCTCGCTGCTCAGGCCCACCGCTTGGCAGGGTTTGGGGTCGGCCATCCCCCCCTCCCTCGCCCGCGGTCAGCGACACAATTGGGAAACGGGGGTCTCCAAACCAATGATGGCCGTAACTGTGGACGAGGTGGTAGTCGAGGAACTTTGGGGAGAAGGCTGATCTGCAAAAAGTGGGTTCCTCGTGACCCCTTTCTTGCAGAGAACCCAAGCCTGGCAGAGAACCTGGGAGGTTCCTGGGGAGGTAGATAAAATCCACTGGTTCTTGAGCTGCAGGGGGGTCATGGCGAGCCCTAAAGCAGCCCCCGTCTTGTCGGGGAAGGAGAGGGAAGACATGGGGGTCTGGGATTTGCTGGTCACAGTGGGCCTCCAAGTCGGCCAGGCTGAAGCGGGCCCTCAGCTCTAGGACCTCCCAGCGGAGGCGCAGGTTCTCCTCTTGGAGCGTGGCCACTTGGCTCTCGGTGGCCAAGTCGTTGAAGCGCTTCCTTTCCCGGGACCGCCTGGCCGCCTCGTTGTTCTTCCTCCTCCTCTCCCAGTAGGCGGTGTCCTTTTTGTCGTCGGGGGTGAACTCCCGCTTCCTCCGCAGAGCCCCCTTGGGGCTGCAAGGGAGGGGGCCTGTTGTGCAGCTGAAGACCCCGGGGGGGCCCTGGAAACCCTCCGCAGTCCGCTCACTGCCTTCTGCGAAAGAAAAAAAAAATGGGTTCAATGGGGGTGAGAAATCTCGCTTCGTCAAAGCCATCAGGGATGCTTGGTCTGAGATTCCTGCCTTGCAGGGGGATGGACTAGATGACACTAGGGGTCCCTTCCAACTCTACATTTCTATGATTCTATGAAAGGGTGAGCTTTGCTGAATATGCACGCTGTTATAAGAAAAATGTGCCCTTATTCCCTTATGGGGTACACAAGAGCCCTTGCAAAGTCCTCTGCAGGTTCTCCATCGGTAGGAGTAAAAAAACAGAGGCCAACCAGAGAAAAAATGAGAAGCAAAATTTTTATTTTTACTGTTGCAACAGGGCCCACTCCCAAAAATGGAGCAGCAGCCCAGAACAATGGTGTGCAAGCTCCTATATAGACTTTGAAATTCCCCCCTCCCGCTCAAGACCACCCCCCAGATACATCACAGCTACATCACAGAAAAAGGCGGTCTCCAGCAGAAATCTGAGTGCGCTGTTTACCTCCTGTCTGCCACTTCATATGATAATGTCTTATCTGACTGCCTTTCCTGGGCAGTCTGGCCATTCCTTTGAGATGGTGATTACTTAATTTCTGAGACAATGGAAAGGTTCCCTCACACACACCCTTCCTCCTTGAAGAGAAACACCTGGTCAGTTTTTGAGTCAAAATGGTGTCAGGAGTCAAAATGGTTTCAGGACTGTCTTTCTGTGCTGTTTTCAGACATTCTGGGTGGTAGTAAAATGGTCATGTCATTTCAGTCACCCCTCTCTGTTCATGTCTCAAATAGTGTACTGGGGTGCTTTGAAAGGAAGCTCCCCCCAAAAAAATTATTATAACAACGCAAAGGCAGAAGAGAGTTTTTTGCATAGTTCCATGGTGGAAGGTTGTAGGTTCAGTCCCCTGGGAGACATAGGTGTCAATTCTATGGGGCTGAGGACACCTCAGCCACCGCCCCTCAAGTATTTGGGGATGGAGCTGAGTCCCCTTGAGGGGCCAGGCCCTGCTGGGCTTCCCCACGGTGGCGGCAGGCCTTGCCGAGCCTCACAGCCTTCTGACATGTATAACGTCTCACATGTGTGTCACACGTATGACATCACACCCACAATGTCGGGCGGAACTCTGCGCCCCCTGCTGGGAAATCTGAGGAAGACCCCTGTTTGAGACCTCAGGAAACCTGCTGCCAGTCAGAGAAGACAACACTGAGCTAGAATAAGGCAGCTTCCCGTTTAATTTCAACCTTCCCCCTGCCCCAAGATTCATGAGGACTTGAATCTCTGCAGAAAGTCCCAGGTTTGAGTCTGCGTTTCTGCCGGTAGAGCTGGGAATCCCCCTTGCCTGAAACTTTGGCGAGCTGCTGCCAGTCAATGTAGACAATACTGGCCCAGTGAGTAAAAGGCATCTTCCCAGGTTCCCATTTAAATCGACTTCTTAAATTCAGGACCATGAGGACTAGGATGTTGCGTTATATTTATGGGAGGGGCAATAGCTCAGGGGTGGAGCATGCAAATGCCCCCCCCCGGCTTCAATCCCTGATGGCATCTCCAGTTGATGCCCTGACACCCTGTAGAGCTGCTGCCAGCCAGTGTCAACAACACTGAGCTAGATGCACCAACGGTTTGATGATGCAAGGCGGCTTTAGTTGTTCTTGTTTGCCCATTTTTTGTTTCGTGGTCCCAAGTGCTCCTGAGCATGGGCAGAGTGATTTCCTCTCCTCCTTCTCTGAGTAGAACATTCCTCTCCCTTTCCCCCAAAATTGTAAGCATGCAAGGGCAGAGAGCCTCCCTTCCGTAAAGGGAGCAGGATTGTGTGGGGTGTGATTTTAAAGGTTGCTCATAGTACCTCTGAGCATTTGCAGAGTGCCTTCTCTAACGAGAAGCAGCAGGTGGGTTTTAATGCATCCCTTAACGGTGGAAGATTCAAGGAAGGAGCAAATTTAGGTCCCTGTTGTGGACTCTCCTTCTGTGCAGGTTTTTAAGCAGAGCTTGGATGGCCCTCTGTCATGGATGCTTTAGCTGAGATCCCTGCATTGCAGGGGGTTGGACTAGATGATCCATAGGGACCCTTCCAGCTCTACAATTCTATAATTCTATGATAACTGGGAGGGGATCGTGGCCAGCTGCCGTCTCACAGCCTCTGGCCAGGAGTTATATTTCAGTGCCACGGTCCCCTTGCCCTCGTCTCAGGTCTGCAATTGCTTACTAGGCTTCTCTGCTGCCTTGTCGTGTTGTTGGCATTGACGGGGGTGCTGACTCAGCGGAGGTGCGGGGGGGGGGGGCGGCCCCTCCTGCATCAAGGGATGAATCAGCATTCCGCCACAAGCTTCTCTCGCGCCCATTTGCCCCCAGGAGGTTTCCTCTTCAGCTCCTTGAGCACCACTTGAAAGCGTGAAATCACAAACTCTTGAAAAAACTGCAATTTGGGTGGGCTGGGGGGGGGAATGAGTCATCCAATGAAATGTGTAGGTTCTTAAGGCAGGGATCATGGCCCCCCAAGTGCCCCTATTTTCCAGGGGCGGCCCTGGAATTACGAAAGCCACCCCGGCTTCTCATTTGATCCCAGAACGTCCCCATTCCCCCCTTTAAAAAGGTAAAGGTAAAGGGACCCCTGACCATTAGGTCCAGTCACGGACGACTCTGGGGTTGCGGCGCTCATCTCGCTTTATTGGCCGAAGGAGCTGGCATACAGCTTCTGGGTCATGTGGCCAGCATGACAAAGCCGCTTCTGGCGAACCAGAGCAGCGCACGGAAACGCCGTTTACCTTCCCGCCGGAGTGGTACCTATTTATCTACTTGCACTTTGACGTGCTTTTGAACTGCTAGGTTGGCAGGAGCAGGGACTGAGCAACGGGAGCTCACCCCGTCGCGGGGATTCGAACCGCCGACCTTCTGATCGGCAAGCCCTAGTGTTATGTACTGAGCTGAATCCTAGAACAATAGGATCCAAAATGCAGCAGTCTGATTGGTCCACAGGAGCCACCCAATCCAGCTCCTGGATGAAGTGAATCCGCAACCTGATTGGCCTACAGGAGTAGCCCGGAATTAGCCAATCACATGAGGCCCATTGTGTAAATAATGTATATATAGCAGACGTTTTGGGGAAAGATTCATTCCTTGTTGCTATGAGCTGAATAAAGAGCATGAAATTCACACTTGACTCTGAGTATATTTCACCTAGGCTCAGTGGTTTAGACCACCTGCGTCCCATATTCCCCCCTTTAGGTGCCTTCTAAAGATTTTATCATGACTTATCTCCTTGGCTCGGAGATCGCATAACTCCACACCCTCCAATATTTCTCCAATGAAAATAGGGATGGCTGATCGCCGAAAAATTGATGCTTTTGAATTCTGGTGCTGGAGGAGACTCTTGAGAGTCCCATGGAACTCTAAAGCAGCACGGACGGGCAGCCTCAGGAGCCGGCGCTCCCTCCGCAGATCGCTCAGTTGCCGCAGCTCCTGCCGAGCGAGCACCGGATCCTCTCTTGGCCAGCCGGCGCCCCGCCCGCTTTCCCCGGGGGGGGTGACACTCTCTGTCACCCCCCCAGGGGAAAGTGGGCGGGGCGCCGGCTGGATGAGAGAGCGACCGATAAAGCAAGCCAGCCGCCATCCCGCACAGAGCAAGGTTTTGCTCGGCTTGCGTTGCCGATCGCGGGGGTGGGGACCCAGAGTGTCACCCCTCCCCAGGGTGGAACCCGGGGCTCCCCGCCCCCCGCCCTCCCGCCCCCTTGCTCCGCCCCTGCATACAGCCCTGCTAAGCGTGCCTCGTCTGCTAAGCTCAACAACTTTGAGGGTGTCAGGAATGTTGCTTTTTGAAATATGGCAAGCCTAACTGTGTTCTAGGCATCACAATTTAAGAAGGACATTGACAAGCTGGAACGTATGCAGAGGAGGACAACCAAGGTGATGAAGGGTCTGGAAACCAAGCCCTTTGAGGAATGGTCGAAGGAGCTGCGTCTGAGACTGGCATGTTAATTCACTTTCGCTGACTTGCGTTGCTGGGGGTTGGACTAAATGACCCTTGGGGTCCCTTGCAACTCTTCCGTTCTGGATTCTACGATTCTAAGATCCAGTCCAACCCCGTGTAATGCAGGACTCCTCATCTTATGTTCTTACTACAGAGCCCCAGCTCAGCTCAGCAGAAAAATGTAAACACACCAACTCTTCTTTCTATGTACGTCATTTGGGGTCCCCTGGGGGGAAATCTGGGCGGGACTCGGGGGCCAATTTGCCCTGGTCCCCCAAGCACGTCAGCTGCTGGGAAGGAACAATGCCTGGAACGAAACCCACCTCGTAAAACGAAAGGCGAATGTCAGTTACCTAGAAGAGATGCCTTATCGCCAAGAACTAGTTGACCTTTCTCCATGGAAATGTCAATCTCACCATTGCCAGAGCAAACCACAGATTGTTTTGTCAATCTCTTACTGATACCTAACTGCCGGTAACTGGCGTGGGAGAAGAGGAAATCGTTGGGGGTTATGCTTGGAAGATCTCTCAACCACAGGTCGATAAATTTCACTTTATCAAGGACACACACACAGAGAGAGAGAGAAAGAGCTCGTGGCACGGCAGTGAAACATTCCGCTAACTTGCAACCCACGATGGTGGGTTAAATATCTGCAGATTGGTTAGGTTGTTGCCCACTAAGTTGCACACTAGGGATCATTCGGAAAGGAATTGCAAATAAAACTGCTGGCATCACAATCCAGGCTGAGACCACAGTTGAAATACTGTGTGCAACACAGTTGAAATACTGTATTCATGTACGCTGCTACGGCTGCAAGGATGCTGCTTGCCCAGGAATGGAAAGATGACAAGATGCCTACGAAGGCGAACTAGCAGATGAAACTAGCAGATTACGCAGAAATGGCAAGATTGACCAGGAAAATCAGAAATCTGGAGGACCGAAACTTCAACAGAAATTGGTACAAATATAGATTGTATTTACAAGAACATTTACAAGAACATTTACAAGTAAACACTTAAACCCTTTGGCAGCCTTTAAATAACTCCTGCAATGTTACAAAGACTTTGGAAACAATGGAGAACTGAAATTTGGATGAACTATAATATGCAGGGTTTTTTTTGTTTTTTGTTTAATATAAAATAATCTTTATTGAAAATTATACAAACATACAAACAAGAAAACCAAACAAATTAAATTTAACAAACACAGCAAAACATAACAAAGCAAATCTTCCAAAAACAAATAAATCAAACAAAACAAACCCACTTGCATACATTCAACATTCAATCCTATCTAATTCTTAGACTTCCACTTGTCGTCTTCTCGGGTTAAATTTACCAAACCATAACAATACTGCTTCTATTACCACTAATTCTTGTATTTGACAAATTATTTTGTTATATATTCTCATTTCTTGTATATCAGTACGGATTATTAGAAATAAATCCAAGGCTTTAAATTGGGGCACTGTTTTTTCATATAATCACCAAATTTTTCCCAGCTTTGACTAAATTTCTGTCTACTATTTCCTGTAATTAATTCCGTTAATCTGGCCAAATCTACATAGCTAAATAATTTCTGCTGCTCCAGAGAAGCGGACACGGAGCAATGGATTCAAACTACAAGAAAGAAGATTCCACCTAAACATTAGGAAGAACTTCCTGACAGTAAGAGCTGTTCGACCGTGGAATTTGCTGCCAAGGAGTGTGGTGGAGTCTCTTTCTTTGGAGGTCTTTAAGCAGAGGCTTGACAGCCACCTGTCAGGAATGCTTTGATGGTGTTTCCTGCTTGGCAGGGGGTTGGACTGGATGGCCCTTGGGGTCTCTTCCAACTCTAGGATTCTATGATTCTATGATTCTCTTGTCAATCTCTAATATTTGGAATCTCTTGTTCTTTCCAATATGTGGCAATTAATATTCTTGCCGCCGCAGTTGATATAGGTATTTTACGAATCCATGGAGGCGGAAAGTCCTAAGATTTTGACATTTCAAGAACGTTAATTGTGTGATTGATTTTGTAAAACCAAATAACAATTATTATTTTTTAAAAAAGAAAGAAATACTGCGTACAGTTCTGGTCACCTCATCACAAAAATGATCTTGCAGAGATGGAAACAGTTCAGAAAGAGAAGAAGAATTGTTTTCTTTCACCTGTCCCAGATCTCCCAATGCTGTGCTTCCTTTCTGACCCTTAGCCGCCGGGACCACATAACACCGGTCCTGAGAGAACTACATTGGCTCCCAGTACGTTTCCAAGCACAATTCAAAGTGTTGGTGCTGACCTTTAAAGCCCTAAACGGCCTCGGTCCTGTATACCTGAAGGAGCGTCTCCACCCCCATCGTTCAGCCCGGACACTGAGGTCCAGCGCCGAGAGCCTTCTGGCGGTTCCCTCACTGCGAGAAGCGAAGCTACAGGGAACCAGGCAGAGGGCCTTCTCGGTGGTGGCGCCCGCCCTGTGGAACGCCCTCCCAGCAGAGGTCAAAGAGATAAACAACTACATGACATTCAGAAAATACCTGAAGGCAGCCCTGTTTAGGGAAGTTTTTAACCTGTGATATTTTAATGTATTTTAATATCTGTTGGAGGCCGCCCAGAGTGGCTGGGGGGACCCAGCCAGATGGGCGGGGTACAAATAATAAATTATTATTATTATTATTATTATTATTATTATTATTATTATTAGCTTTTCAAATTCTGAGAGACGGAGTGGGGAGGGATCGGCTGTCTCCTTATCATGCATAGTTTTACAGATCTCTCTTGTATCTCTCCCCTTCCTCCCAAAAGCTCACCTTTTCTCTAAACAAAAGGGAATTTTTAATTCAGAAAAAAACGGGGTAACATCATGCATAAGAGAACTAGGAAGAATCCACATATGGCAATCCATGCGCCCCTTGGGTTTCAGAGAGCGCCTGGGAAGATGAGTCTAAAGCCCTCTCATGGCTATGGTGGCCCTTTTACCAAAAGTAATGTATTTAGCATTAACTCTGGAAGTGTAGACTTGATTCTGACAAAACTAAGCCTCCTAGAGCAGGGATCAGCAAACTTTTCCAGCAGGGGGCCGGTCCACTGTCCCTCAGACCTTGTGGGGGGGGGCAGACTATATTTGGGGGGGGGATGAACGAATTCCTATGCCCCACAAATAACCCAGAGATGCATTTTAAATAAAAGGACACATTCTACTCATGTAAAAAACACACTGATTGCCGGACCGTCTGCGGGCCGGATTTAGAAGGTGATTGGATCGGATCCGGCCCCTGGGCGTTAGTTTGCCTACCTATGAACTAAGCTGTCCTGAGAGGAAACTAGTTGATTTCTATGGGTAACTATGTAACTTTCTATATGGAAAAAGAATAATATTTTATAGATGATAGATAGAGATAGATATAGATAGATAGATAGATAGATAGATAGATAGATAGATAGATAGATGATAGATAGATAGATATAGAGATAGATAGATAGATAGATAGATAGATAGATAGATAGATAGATAGATAGATGATATAGACACACACACACACACACACACACACACACACACACACACACAAAACTCATATAATAAAAACCAGCGCCAGGCGAAATTGTATTTGGATGGCATTTGCCATTAAATTGGCTACCCCAAACCCATTGGACAGCTGCAAAGTCCAACAGATCTGCTTCCCCTCTGAGAACCCGGAGTCTGTGGGTCAATTTCTCTTAGTATGGCTTTTAAAAACCGATTTCTAATAAGAGTACATAGAAGCCTCCTCCCAGCCTTGAGCTGTGACTAAGCGGGTAGCTGTTAGCAAGGAAGTTATTTGAGTTATATGGATCTATTTACAGATTGAATATAAATGTTTCTGTATAGAACCAAAGGAATATATAGGAGGAGAGAGAAAGAACCATCCTTTGGCATGCAATGATCATTTAAAAAAATAACAATTGATAGGCCTACCCTGAGCAGGACTAAATCTCGACTGGGACTTGATGCATTTATCTCTTTATTTGCAGATTTAATATAAATGAAGGTATATAACCAAAGCAATGTATATAATGGGGGGCTGGACTAGATGACCCTTGGGAGTAACCCTCCAACTGTACAATCCTGTGAATCGCATGCCACCCTTCGACATTTGTGCCATGCGAATTTTGGAAGATGACCGAGTTTCGGTTCGTTCATTGGAAAACGCCAATAGGTAAAGAAAATGATCAAATTATTTCATAGAATCATAGAGTCATAGAATCCTAGAGTTGGAGGAGACCACCAGGGCCATCCAGTCCAACCCCCTGCCAAGCAGGAAACACCATCCAAGCATTCCTGACAGGTGGCTGTCAAGCCTCTGCTTAAAGACCTCCAAAGAAGGAGACTCCACCACACTCCTTGGCAGCAAATTCCACTGTCGAACAGCTCTTACTGTCAGGAAGTTCTTCCTAATGTTTAGGTGGAATCTTCTTTCTTGTAGTTTGAATCCATTGCTCCGTGTCCGCTTCTCTGGAGCAGAAAACAACCTTTCTCCCTCCTCTATATGACATCCTTTTATATATTTGAACATGGCTATCATATCACCCCTTAACCTTCTCTTCTCCAGGCTAAACATACCCAGCTCCCTAAGCCGTTCCTCATAAGGCATCGTTTCCAGGCCTTTGACCATTTTGGTTGCCCTCCTCTGGACACGTTCCAGCTTGTCAGAAAATGATCAAATATATTTATGTATGTGACAACAGCAGCTAGAATATTATATGCACAGGAATGGAAAGAAGAGAAGGTAATAATAATAATAATAATAATAATAATAATAATAATAATTGTGGCTTTTGAAAGCAATGAAATATCAGAAATGACACAGCTGACCACGAAATTAAGAGATCAGAATGATGAACTTTTCACAGAAGAATGGAGGCCTCTCATGGACTATTTTTAAAAAAAACATTACCGTCAAATGAAATCGCGGGCAGGATTCGAAATGAAAGCAGCGGAAGAAAAATAATTGTAATAGAGAAACTTTTTTGTAAGAGATAAAGATACAATGCAGTTGAAAAGGTTTGAGTAATTGTATAGGGGAAGGGAGGAAGTCAATTATGAAACTGCATTTCATTTGAAGGTTATGGTAAAAATATTTGGAAAAATAATACCGGTAATTAAAAGTTATATAGGGAAATGTTGATAGGTCTGCCTTTGAGAGCGAACTGAATTTTATTTCTAGCTCATCCCTATGAGGAGGAAGTCCAGCTTACCTGCCAACATTTGGAGGGTGAGAACAGGGTCCCCCGATCTTTCTAAGATGAACCGGGGTTGGGGACGTCTAAAGGTCTCAGCTTTGTCTGTCTGTCTGTCTCCAGTCTAAGAAAAACCGGTGAGCATCTCACAATTATGTGAGGGAGGGAGGGAGGGAGGGAAGGCGGTAAAAAGGGGGCGCAGGTGGAGATCTCATTTCTCTTTTGAACCCGACTCCCCAGATGGAAAGGGGGGGGACAGACCGGGTCAAAGTGGCTGATCCACAAGGCAGCAGGTTTATTTCTAAGATCAGAGGGTGGGAAATGAGTCACCGGGGAAGTTCTGTGTGAAAAAGAGAGGAAGAGAGAGCGCCGACCTTCAGATGAGCAAGGCAGCCACGCAGGTTGCAAACTTTTCAACCCAGCCTTTGCTCCTGTGCCCTGAGAAGCAGCTCAGTCCGCAGCATACGCTTTTCTGATGAAAATAGGGACATCCCAACATTTATCCAAGTGAAGTAGGGGCGTCCTAGTCCATACCCTCCAACACTTGTCCGATGAAAATAAGGAAGCCATCGGAGAAATGTTGGAGTGTATGGAATAGGGCGTCCCTATTTTCATTGGAAGGGACGCGGGTGGCGCTGTGGGTTAAACCACTGAGCCTAGGGCTTGCTGATCAGAAGTTTGGCGGTTCGAATCCCCGCGACGGGGTGAGCTCCCGTTGCTCGGTCCCTGCTCCTGCCCACCTAGCAGTTCGAAAGCACGTTAAAGTGCAAGTAGATAAATAGGTACTGCTCCGGCGGGAAGGTAAACGGTGTTTCCATGCGCTGCTCTGGTTCGCCAGAAGCGGCTTAGTCATGCTGGCCACATGACCCAGAAGCTGTACGCCGGCTCCCTCAGCCAATAAAGCGATATGAGCGCCGCAACCCCAGAGTCGTCCGCGACTGGACCTAATGGTCAGGGGTCCCTTTACCTTTACCTTTATTTTCATTGGAGAAATATTGGAGGGTGTTATAAGGGGTGGGGACTGCTCCTTTTCCCTTATGGGGCACCCAAGAGCCCGTATAGAGTCCTTATGTACCCTATATACTCGAGTATAAGCCTAGTTTTTCAGCACATTTTTTGTGCTGAAAAAGCCGCCCTCGGCTTATACTCGAGTGAGGCAGGCAGTGGCTCCTATGAAGCTTTCCCACGTTTTTTGTGGTGAAATTGGGTGCCTCGGCTTATATTCGGGTCGGCTTATACTCGAGAATATACGGTAGGTTCTCTTATCAGAAGGAAAAAAATAACAGAGGCCAACCAGAGAATATTGAGAAGCAAAGCAGCTAGTAAGACTGATCTTTATTAATCTGTTGTAACAGGGTCCTTACTCACCACACGCAGGAGGAAGGAGGAACCCAGAACATTGGTGTGCAAGCTCTCATATAGACTTTTGAAATTGCCCACCCTGGAGTACAAGACCACCCCCCTAAAACATCATACATCCATCCATCACAGAAGGAGGTGGTCTCCAGCAGAAATTTGAGTGTGTTGCTTCTCTCCTGTCTGCCAGGATACCTGTTAATGCCTTATCAATTGCCTTTTCTGGGTAGCCTGGCCATTCCTTGGAGATGGTAAATACTTCCTGAATCTCTTACACATATTGATAACTTTGCTCAGCTTAACAGATACTTGCCAGACTGTTTTTGCAGGGAGGTGTAAGCCCCTACAGTCCAAAGACAATTGGAGAGCTTTTCCCATTTCCTTCCTCCTTGCAGAGAAATATTTGAGGTCCATTTGGGAGAGTCAAAATGGCTTCAGGATTGCTCTCCTGTGCTATTTCAGACACGTGGTTTATATACTTATGCATGTGTTTGCCTTGTACATTTATGAACTTTTATTTTTTATTTACAAAACCTTAGAATAGAGAGCCAGTGTGGTGTAGTGGTTAAGAGCAGTAGACTCGTAATCTGGTGAACCGGGTTCGCTTCCCCCCTCCTCCACATGCAGCTGCTGGGTGACCTTGGGCTAGTCACACTTCTTTGAAGTCTCTCAGCCCCACTCACCTCACAGAGGGTTTGTTGTGGGGGAGGAAGGGAAAGGAGAATGTGAGCCGCTTGGAGACTCCTTCAGGTAGTGATAAAGCGGGGCATAAAATCCAAACTCCTCATCTTCTTCTTCTTCTTCTTCTTCGAATTCCTTTAACAAGGGTATGCTGTTTCCATTCATCCATTCATTCATTCATTCATTCATGGGCGTCCTATTTACGGTAGCAATGGCTAAATTCGAAACTTTTATGTCACAGGAGTTTCTGGGGGCCTTTCCAGAACGGAAAAGTACCGGTAATTTCTGGGGAAGACAGGGGAGTAGTTTCAGAATGAAATGGAAAAGGGGCAGGGTGGGAGGGGACTTAATACGCACAAATTCCACCAAGTTACACTGGCTTCTTGAAATGGCAGAAAAAGAAACAGGACATAAGGTGGACATCGAAGTCCCCACTGACTGTTTGCTGGTGAATCAGCAGCAATAAGGGCAACACGTAATGACGTAATTACATACCTTTATGACCACTACTCCACAGTAGGATTTATATTTTCATGATATGGCTAGTACGCGTTCTCTTCAAACCTATTTGTTGTGCTGAAGAAGACTCCTGCGAAACAGTTTTGATTATCCGGGATCGCTGTGCACATTACTACTGGAACTACTTGGACGTTATTGCTACAGTACATTGACTGTCCACGTCTTCTCATGAACATTGTTATCTCATTTCATCTAGAGACTTATATTTTATGTTTTCAATGACTTTGTTTATTTCTTGATATATATTGAGTTTGTTTATTGAAGTGCCTGATATATTCATTGGTCATTACGTGTTGCCCTTATTGCTGTTGTTTACTGTTTGCAACACAGGGGTTATTCATTGTGTTACTTGCTGGTGAATCAGAGCAAGCGTCCATCGGGTTTTCTCTGGTTTAGCACTAAAGGGGGCGCTTCTAGGGGGAAAGAGGGGGGGTCAAAGGCAAAACTGCTTCCTAGACATGCAACATCTGGAAGTGTGGACAAGTCCTAGATAAGATCGCTGGGCTATTGTTATTATTAATGCTGCTATTATTATATTTACAGTATATTTATGTGCCACCCATCTGACTGGGTTGCCGCACTGCTGCAGCCACTCTGGGCGGCTCCCAACAAAATATTAAAAACGGAATAGAACATGAGATGGCCATCTGTCATGGATGTTTTAGCTGAGATCCCTGCATTGCAGGGGGTTGGACTAGATGACCACTGGAGTCCCTTCCAACTCTACAATTCTATGATAAATAATGTTTTGATTATTTATACCCAGCCCATTTGGCAGGCTTCCAGCAAAATATAAAAAATAATAAAATGTCAAACATTGAAAACTTCCCAATACAGGGCTGACTTCAGATGCCTTCCAAAAGTCAAATAGTTGTTTGTTTCCTTGACATCTGATGGGAGGGTCTTCCACAGTGTGGGCGCCACCACCGAGAAGGCCCTCTGCCTGGACCTCAGTGTCCGGGCTGAGCGATGGGGGTGGAGACGCTCCTTCAGGTATACAGGGCCAAGGCTGTTTAGGACTTTGAATTGTGCTCAGAGATGTACTGAGAGCCAATGTAGTTCCTTTAGGACCGGTGTCATATGGCCCCCGTCTCCAGTGTGGCTGCAGCAGGGGCGTAGCCAGGATCAAAACTAGGGGGGGGCAAGCCATGGTCGTTCAGGTTGTGACATTTCAGCATGGAAAAGGCGAATGAAACCAAAATTTTAATAAAATTATATATAATTATAGCAGTGCTTTATTACGGTAGTTATTACAATTATTTGCTTGATTTTTTTTTAATTTTTAATTTTAATTTTTATTCTAGTTACATGTCTTATGCTAATATCATTTTTATTGGGTTTGAAGAAAACTTGTTCAAAACTTTCGTTTCAATCCCCGAGGAGTCGGTGCAGGTGTTTCCAAAGGCGAAGGAAACGGACCCCCTAAAAAAAAATGGGGGGGCGCAGCCTCACCCCCCAAAATAGGGGCGCATCTCTCCCGATCCCTGGGAAGCCTTTTCCCCGGGCAAGCCTGGGTGGGCGCAAGGGCAACTTTATGCGCGGCGGCGCCTTTCACTCCAAGCGGTGCGCAAAGCTCCCCCGGGCGCCGCGCTCCGCTCGGCACAGAGGCGTAGGAAGGTCAGGTGGTACCCGGTGCGGAAATTTCTTGTCATCCCCCCCCCAACATTGTGTGTTGTTGTTTTTTGCCTGCAAAAAAGGTTTTACATTATTTCATATTTTCTTACAAACGAATGTGGATTCTGGGACTCTGATAACAAGTAGGTGACTATGGACAGATACTTAAATCTACAGGATGGACTGTTTTGGCTTGTGTTATTTTATTTATATTTACAGTGGTACCTCGGGTTACATACGCATCAGGTTACATACTCCGCTAACCCAGAAATAACGCTTCAGGTTAAGAACTTTGCTTCAGGATAAGAACAGAAATTGTGCTCTGGCGGCACAGCGGCAGGGGGAGGCCCCATTAGCTAAAGTGGTACCTCAGGTTAAGAACGGACCTCCGGAACGGATTAAGTACGTAACCAGAGGTACCACTGTATTGTTTATTTATTTAATAAAATTATTTTTAAAAACCTGCAAAGTGGTTTACCAAAATAAAAAAAAAACAAAAAAACACCACAGCAGCTATTTATTTATTCAGCTCCATTGAATTGATATTTCAGCCAGGCATGTCCAAAATCCATTTTGGGGGCCTAATTTGGCCCACCAGTTGGTTTAATCCAGCCCCTGTGGCAGTTATTTCCTGGGGTAAAATCCTTAAAAAAAAACCTCAACAACTTCAACCCTAAAAAAAAAAGGTTAACAACTTTGGTCAGCCCTCACGGCCCTTCGCTTCATCAAATCTGGCCCTCTTTGAAAAGTTTGGACACCACTGGCTTACACCATACTAAATTTGTTAGCCTTTTAAGGTAACTCTTATTTAAAGCAGGCCCCCACCCACCCAAAAAAATATTTTTGGTCTCACAAGCAGCAGCACATTCCACCTCAAAACAAAATATCAAACAGTAAAAAAATTATAACTCCTGTTAGGATAATTAAACCAATCTTTCCCCCCTGGGATTAGGCGTTAATAGTTCACAGAGCAGCCTGCTTCTTATCAAGCAGTCTCAAGGTGGGTGAAAACGTCTGGAGGCTGATAAGGAATCTTCGGGGGGGGGGGATCATGAGATCTCATCGTCTCCTCTCCAGAAGTTTTCACCCAGCAAACTCCCTCTTCGCTCAGTCTCAGCAACGGTAGCAGCGCTGCTTTTGCAGCCAGACCCAGGAGACAGACGACTGAGAAGCAAAACACGACCCCAGCCCAACCAGGTGCCCCTGCAACCCGGGGCAGCGCCCGATGTTTGAGGAACAGGGAGCGTTTCCCCCTGTAGCCTCACTGTCAGAGGAACACACACACATGCTTTCCCAGCCTCCCAGTGGGGAGAACTCAAGGCAGATAGGAAGAACGGGGGAACTTGAAAGGGGAGATCGGGAGGGAGGGAGGGGGGTGAAGAGGGGCAAGCTGTGCGGGAGGGGACGCTTTTCCCCGTCAGCCTCCAGCCTCACGGTAAAAAACTTCACCTCGGCTTGCTCGCTCGGCCGCCGCGTGCACTCCTCCTTCTTTTTTCCGGCTGCTGTGCGGAGTCTCGCCTCCGCGGCTCCACCCAGAAGGAAGGAATAGTGCTGATCCCAAAAGATGTCAAAAGCAGGCTTTTGGGAACAGCGCGCAGCGCGGGCTGGGGTGGTGGGGGCAGCTAGGGGTGGGGGCAGCTGCCTTCTAGGGGGGGGCAGTTGCCCCCTCCTGCCCCCCTGGCTACGCCCATGGGCTGCAGCATTCTGGATTATTGCGGTCCTGAGCCATTTATAATGCATTTGCGGACGTTATTTTCCACAATGTATTAATTTTTGTGCACATATTCCCCTAATATGCCTTTTCTGTCAATGGTGGTGTGTCAGCAAGCCACGCCGCAAAATTTAGATACCTGTGAATTTTGAAAGATTGGCGTGTTTTGGGTCTCAGATTGCTTCCAAAATTGCAAATTCAACAGATTTCTCTTTGGATGTGAACTGAATCACTCTTTCCCCCCATCCCTAGACTGGCAACTTATTCAGATTTGCCTTTTTAAAAGACCTTTTTAGCTGTGGTCCTTCCTTTGCAGGGGGCTGGACTAGATGACCCTTGGGGGTGCCTTCCGAACATGAACAATCTGTGGTTTATAATGTCCAAGGGTTCTTACGAAGCCATAAATGAGCATTGCCACAATAGCCACCCTACCCCCAAATTAAACAAACGAGAACATAACTTTACAGTCAGAACCTAAAGCATTCACCTGTAACTAAAATACATCAGATCTCTCTCTCTCTCCAGGGTTGGTCACATTTTAGCAGTGGACGGCTGTCTGTCTTTTCAGAAGTGTTGTGCTTGCCTCTTGCTCTGACCAAAGGTGAGGGCTGGCTGGCCTTCACAGACCTCGCCAGGAGGGGAAAAAATGGCCGAGTGACCTCAGCCCTTAAAAAAACTCCTTTATCAAACATCTTTATCAAACAAGCTGGAACGTGTCCAGAGGAGGGCAACCAAAATAGTCCAAGGCCTGGAAACGATGCCTTATGAGAAACGGCTTAGGGAGCTGGGTATGTTTAGCCTGGAGAAGAGAAGGTTAAGGGGTGATATGATAGCCATGTTCAAATATATAAAAGGATGTCATATAGAGGAGGGAGAAAGGTTGTTTTCTGCTGCTCCAGAGAAGCGGACACGGAGCAATGGATTCAAACTACAAGAAAGAAGATTCCACCTAAACATTAGAAAGAACTTCCTGACAGTAAGAGCTGTTTGACAGTGGAATTTGCTGCCAAGGAGTGTGGTGGAGTCTCCTTCTTTGGAGGTCTTTAAGCAGAGGCTTGACAGCCATCTGTCAGGAATGCTTTGATGGTGTTCCTGCTTGGCAGGGGGTAGGACTGGATGGCCCTTGGGGTCTCTTCCAACTCTACGGTTCTATGATCTTTGAAGATACAAATTAAAAATTAGATGCACAAAACGGATCCAAGAAGTGAGTTATTAATGTGAGAGAGATCCTGTAGTGAAGTAGCAAAACTTTAGCTATGTAGAAACTTTGGTTCAACGCACGAGTGCATTGTGGGTGCAGAAAACTACAGCATTCTGGGGTATGCTGGGGGCTTCTGAGGGGTGAATGGAATGTGTGTCTGTACTGTCTCTAATTGCCCTCTGCCAGTTAATGGCTCTCTGTCTGCAAGCCTGCAAAGGAGGTAACTTGATTTACATACCTTCAGGACTAACTGTGTTGGCAAAAGCACGGGGTTATCTAACTGAGTGCAGGTCCTTAAATTCAGCTGTGTGAGAAATCTTAGGGAGGATCCCTAGAATTCCGGCTTTGATCAGCTTACAATTAGCAGCTGCGCTATTCTCTGACAGCTGGAAGACAAAGGGCTATCCTTTTACAATTGGTCAATCCTAATTAACATCTTAATGTGATAGGCGCAATCACGGAACCCCTCGTGGGGGGATGGAGGATAAAAACATCTGAATTGAAATGTTGATTGCTCTTAGCCACGGCTATCAGCCAGCTCTAGGATCAACGTCATCATGATCTTTGGCTTTCGCTCCTTGCCTTCGGGAGATGGTATGGTATCCTAATCTCTTAGAATGTATGTATTAGACTAAGGTAGTTATACTAAATACTTTTGTTATTTTACTTTTGTAATCCTTTCTGTGGAGAACTGTGTGACCACTATATTTGGTTCATTTATCTTTCTTTTAATAAACCTTTAAAAGATACATTTGCTTGTGTTTTGTGAGTTTCCAATTTGCAAAGCTAAGTCTAAGTGCCTGACTGCTTGGTCTACCTACGTCGCCTGCGGTACAGCAGGGTGTGGGCTGTGTAACCCGGTAGGGCAAGGAGTTGCCCCTTTCTCTCTTTGTCCAGGGTTGCAAGCGGACGTTAAAGGGGTGGTGGCAGCAATTACCGGTTAAATTGGCTTTGGGTTTGGTTCTGGTTATATTCCCCGTGGTGTGGTTGGGGCTTAACCTCCCCCCCACTCCACTACATGGTGGCAGCGGTGGGATTAGACTTTGCTAGTTGGAAACAACCAAAACTTTGGTTTTTTTGAAACGCACTTCTCCGGAAAGGTTACAAGCGTTTTTATTTTGAAAGAGAGTTAGGGATGGCTGAAGGCTATGATCCTACAGAATTGCTCCAGACAACTGGAAAATGGGGCCAGCAAGGAGGTGCTACTTCCTCCTTGTATTTGCTGGAGGCTTTGGATAAATCTACCCAGCGAGTCGTGGCGGGGGGTGCCCACCCCAATTTGCTGTTGCCAGAGAACCTAGACGATGAATGGGATGACGCCCAGGAGAGGGAGTTACAAGCGGGAATAGAACGCCGGAATCGGGAAGCAGACGGGCTGGGAGGTTCCCCGGAGGGGGGAGAGCAGCAGCTGCAGTCCCAAGGCGAGGCGAAAGTAACTTCTACGGGGCATTCCAAGGAAAGTTTTCTTGCAGCTGCAGAGCCAGTAGCCGGGAGGAGGGAGATGGCGACTTCACCTCCTCGGAAACTCCATTGGGTGGAAGATGAAGCCCGCGGAGGCTACTGGGCTCGGGAGCTCCGTGAGGGAGAGTGTCCTCCGCTGAGGCTAAAACAGCTGGTCGATGCAGAGGGACGTGTTTACCAGGAGCTGCCGAAGCAACCCCCAGGTTTGAATGTCGGTGGGGCGCAGGACTATTTACACGCGGAACCGCCGCTTAGTGGGACAACCCAGCCAGCTCCCAAGGCAACCCAGTCAGCTCCTGCGGAAGACCGGGAATATCGAGATATGCTGGTGCGGATGAGAGAGGATGCTGTGCGAAGGAAGCAGAGGAGTCTGGAGGGGGAGCCTCAGCTTCGGGGGGATTGCCAGAAGGTTCCCCAGCAGCCAGTTGGTCCCAGATGGACTGAGACACCATTGAATTCTTGGAGCCTGAGAAGACAGCCTCCCCGGCAGGGTGAGGTGGAAAGCCACATGCCTCGTGCCCAGGAGTTGCGGCAACTTGCGGCGGAAGAGACCAGGCGTCCAGGGGGCTTACGATATTATGCCCCGCCAGTGAATTATTCGAACCAGGACCTGCGAGGTGGACCAGCACCAGTCGCTCCTCGTGAGTATACAGTACGGGACTTTGATTTAAAATACTTTCCGAGGTACCAAGCCCCTATGGATGTGCTGAGCTACTTAAATCTGTTTGAGCTCACATGTAGGGAGATGGGTGTGCCTCTGAGACTGTATATGACTCTTTTGCGCGCTCTGGTAAGTGGGGATTTGATGGAGCTACTAGGACATCTGCCCCTGGAGCAAGCTATGAATTATCAGCATTATAAAATTTTGGTTTTGACGAGATTTGGATTATCGGCGGAACATTATAGAAGGGCGTTTAGAAAACTAGATAGAACGCAGTCCAATGAGAGTTTGCCTTTAGTGGCTGCCCGGATGGCGCAGAACTTTGATTCTTGGCTGTCGGCAGAAGGAGTACAAACCTTTGCAGAAATAAGGCAGTTAATGATAAGGGAGCAGTTTCAGAGAAGCTTGCCGGCAGAGCTTGCTAGTTTGGTGGCAGATAAGTCTCCAACCACTTTTGAGGAAGCTGCTCAACTTGCAGAAACGTTTAGACTTAATCGTTCACACCTGACAGCAAAGCAGCCACCAGTCGGGGGGAAGTCTCCAGCTCCAGGGACGTCTGGGAAGTCTGCTTTGCAGTTTAAAGAGACAGAGACTAAAACCCCTTTTGTGCCAAAAGGTTTGCCAGCAGGGGGAGGGGAAAAAGCTAAAGTGGCCCCTTCCTCTGGGTTGTGTTTTTTTTGTAAAAAATTGGATCACCAGAAGGCTCAATGCCCGCAGCTGCTTGCAAAGCGTGGTCCAGCAGTCACTTCCACCCCAGCAGTTCATGCCATTCAGCAACCTGCAGAGGAGTGGGACGCAGAAATACAGCAGGCAGCGGCTGCAAGTCAAGAGGCTACAGCGGTGAGGAGTGTGGGAGCGGCGCCTAGTGGGGGGGTTTTCGTACCACCACAGGTAGCAGCGCCGCCAGCAGCCAGTGCTGCCTCTGATGTAAAACCAGCTGGAGTTCCAGTGACGGTCGCATCCGTCCCACATGTGAGTTGGGCTCAAGACCAGTTCACAGCACCGATTCGAATAAATCGAATTTTGGTGACCGCCTATCAGGATACGGGAGCCGACGTGACAAGTGTGTCCAGGGATTTGGTGTTGCCGGGACAGTTTCAGCCTACCCCAATGAAGATAAGCCCCTACGGAGTGGACCCCATCTATCAGCCAACGGCTATCGTTTCTGTGAGTTACCAGGGGTTTACTGGGGACCAGTTTGTCATCGTGCATGACCCTCAAGTCTGCCAGGCTCCTGCACTAGTAGGCAACGATCTTGGCTATAAGATCTATTTGCAGAATTTGGCAGCCACCTCTCCTGCAAGCAAGACATCGGCTGGTGCTGCTCGGGAGAAGGGGGAGGTGAACCCATCCTGCCTGCTAGCCACAGAGAGCCCGAAGGGGGGAGGGGGTTTGCTCCAGCAGCCTCTCCCAGCTGAAAGGGGGGAAGGGGGATCTGATGTGCCGATGGAGGGAGGGGGTTTGTTTGATCTGTCTCTCCTGGCCGAGGAGGGGGAATTTGAAACTGTTGCTTCTAAGGAGGAAGGGGGGTTGCCTGCTTTGTCCTGTCCAGCGGAAGAAGGGAACTTTGAAACTGCTGGTGGGTTAGCAGATCTGCAGTTACTCCAAGAGGAACAGAAGAATGATCCTACACTGCAGGCTTGTTGGGAGGCAGCTGAGACTATTCCTAGGGGGGAGCGGAAGGTGCGCTTTCTCTACCAAAAGGGACTTTTGTTTAGACAATACTGGCCCAAGAAAATAAAGGATAAAGAATCCATCCTGCAGTTGGTTGTTCCAGAGGGCCGGCGTGTTAAGGTTTTGGACTTAGCACACTCTGGGGGGATTGCGGGCCATCTTGGGGTGCAAAAGACTTTGGAGCGTGTTAGCAGGTATTTTTACTGGCCTAATGTGTATCAGAGTGTGAAAAATTACGTGCGCCGCTGTGATTTATGTCAGAGGGTTGGAAATGACAGAGATAGCCCTCCCCATACTCTTCAAAGTGTTCCTTTAAATGCAGAGGTTTTTTCGAAATGGGGGGTGGATCTGGTTGGGCCCTTGCAAAAAACACGCACTGGAAAATGTTATATTTGTACGATAATTGATTATTCTTCCAGGTTTGTCTATGCAGTAAGTCTTCCTAACACATCTGCCAAGAGCTTAGTGAAAGCTCTCTTTTCTGCTTTCTGCACGCTGGGAATTCCCCAGACGTTGGTTAGTGATCTTGGGGCCAATTTTATGTCCGAATTGGTTCAACAGGTTTTGAAGTTGATGAAAGTACAGCATAAGACCAGCATTGCTTATCAACATCAATGTAACGGTTTGGTGGAGAGGGTGCAGAAAACGCTGGTCCAGATGCTGCGTAAATGTGCCCTAATGCATGGCTCCAGTTGGGACCAGGATTTGCCCCTAGTGGTTGCTGCGTACAATGACTCATTTCAAAGGAGTCTTGGTTTTGCCCCAAATCAATTGGTTTTTGGACGCTTGCTGAATTCCCCTCTGTCCATGCTCAGGAAACAGTGGGACCAGAGTGAGGATAGTTTTAGGTTGCCCTCTGTGGCAGAGTATTTTTCAGAATTAAGGCAAACATTGTCTGACATCTGGTCCCTGGCCAAGGGTAATTTGGAAGCAGCAAGGGAGGAGCAGAAGCGGGGCCATGATTCCAAAGCTGTGGAGAAAAGCTTTGAAGTAGGAGACCAGGTTTTGATGTTGCGGCCGACCCGCCCTCATAAATTAGCAACTAAATGGTGCGGGCCGGGAAAGGTTACAGCCAAACTGAGTGCTGTTCGTTATTTGGTGGAGTGCAAGGAATTACATCCAGGACCCAGGGAATATCATGCTAATTCCCTGAAGCTGTATTGCACTCCTGAGACTACCCAAGTGCTTGCTATTTCTTGCAGCCAGGAATTTGCTTCCAACGTCCCTATCGACCTGTTGGAAGAATACAGGCAGGCTGGCAGCTTGTCTGATGTTTTGAAATTGCCTAACCTGACTGAGCAACAGGCCAGGGAGCTTTTTTCGGCTTTGTCTCCTTTTGAGAGCATTTTTAGTTCCAAGCCAGGCAGGACTCATTTGGTGCAACACCATTTGGAGACAGGAAATGCTGCCCCTATTGCAACGCGCCCCTACAGGGTTAGTGAAGCTCATGCTAAGGATATTGAGGCAGAACTTCAAGAAATGTTGGAACTAGGGGTTATTGTGCCCAGCCAAAGTTCTTGGGCTGCGGGGGTGGTGCTGGTGCCGAAAAAGGGCGGCGGCATAAGGTTCTGTATTGATTTCAGGCGGTTAAATTTAGTCACTTCCCCTGATGTGTTTCCCCTGCCCAGAATAGACACCTTAATTGAGAAGCTGGGCAGGGCTGAGTTCATTTCAGTTTTTGATTTGACCAAAGGGTACTGGCAGATTCCTTTGACTCCAGAGGCTTCGGAGAAGGCTGCGTTTGTTACCCATAGGGGTTTATTTCAATTTACTGTTTTGCCCTTCGGCTTACGAAATGCCCCTTCCGTATTTCAAAGGCTCATGAACTCTTTGACTTCTGATTTAAATATGTTTTGTTGTGTTTACATTGATGATCTGGCCGTGTTTTCAAACACGTGGGAGGAGCACCTGCAGCATGTACAAAGGGTCCTCGCCAGATTACAGGAGGCCCGGTTGACAGTAAAAATATCCAAATGTCAATTTGCCCAAGGAGAGGTGGAGTACCTCGGATTTAAGGTGGGGTCTGGTTATATTAAGGCATTGGAGGCAAAAGTACAATGTGTCCTAGAGTGGCCTCGGCCCCAAACAAAGAGGGATGTCCAATCTTTCGTGGGACTAGCTAATTATTATCGCCGGTTCGTCAATTATTTCGCAGTGCTTGCTAGTCCCCTCACTGATTTGTGCAAAAAGTCCTTGCCTGTAAAAGTGACGTGGACTGAGGAGTGTGAGCGTGCTTTTCATTTGTTAAAACAGGCTCTGGTGAGTTCTGATGTCATGCTGGCACCAGATCAGAGTAAACCCTTTGTGGTGCAAACTGATGCCTGTGACACTGGGTTGGGGGGAGTCCTACTTCAACAAGACCAGGCTGGAGAGTGGAGACCAGTTGTTTATTTGAGTAAAAAACTTCTTCCTAGGGAGCGCCACTATTCTGTTGTGGAAAAGGAATGTTTTGCCCTGGTCTGGGTTCTGACAAAACTCCGCCCTTACCTATGGGGAAACATCTTTGAGGTTCAGACGGACCACTCGCCGCTATGCTGGTTGGAAAGAGTGAAAAACTCTAATCAAAAACTTCTAAGATGGAGTCTGACCTTGCAAGACTACCAGTTTAAAGTTGTTCATATCCCTGGTAAGAAAAATGTTGTTGCTGATACTCTAAGTCGTCTGTACCAGTCTGTGGAGTGAGCTGCTAGCATCCCCAGGGTTTACTGAGTCCTCTCAGACTGGAAGCTGCTACCTCATTTGTAAATACCTGTGATAAAATTTGGGGCCTTAAAACCCCTAATTTCATCTTTGGGGGGAGGGTGTAGTGAAGTAGCAAAACTTTAGCTATGTAGAAACTTTGGTTCAACGCACGAGTGCATTGTGGGTGCAGAAAACTACAGCATTCTGGGGTATGCTGGGGGCTTCTGAGGGGTGAATGGAATGTGTGTCTGTACTGTCTCTAATTGCCCTCTGCCAGTTAATGGCTCTCTGTCTGCAAGCCTGCAAAGGAGGTAACTTGATTTACATACCTTCAGGACTAACTGTGTTGGCAAAAGCACGGGGTTATCTAACTGAGTGCAGGTCCTTAAATTCAGCTGTGTGAGAAATCTTAGGGAGGATCCCTAGAATTCCGGCTTTGATCAGCTTACAATTAGCAGCTGCGCTATTCTCTGACAGCTGGAAGACAAAGGGCTATCCTTTTACAATTGGTCAATCCTAATTAACATCTTAATGTGATAGGCGCAATCACGGAACCCCTCGTGGGGGGATGGAGGATAAAAACATCTGAATTGAAATGTTGATTGCTCTTAGCCACGGCTATCAGCCAGCTCTAGGATCAACGTCATCATGATCTTTGGCTTTCGCTCCTTGCCTTCGGGAGATGGTATGGTATCCTAATCTCTTAGAATGTATGTATTAGACTAAGGTAGTTATACTAAATACTTTTGTTATTTTACTTTTGTAATCCTTTCTGTGGAGAACTGTGTGACCACTATATTTGGTTCATTTATCTTTCTTTTAATAAACCTTTAAAAGATACATTTGCTTGTGTTTTGTGAGTTTCCAATTTGCAAAGCTAAGTCTAAGTGCCTGACTGCTTGGTCTACCTACGTCGCCTGCGGTACAGCAGGGTGTGGGCTGTGTAACCCGGTAGGGCAAGGAGTTGCCCCTTTCTCTCTTTGTCCAGGGTTGCAAGCGGACGTTAAAGGGGTGGTGGCAGCAATTACCGGTTAAATTGGCTTTGGGTTTGGTTCTGGTTATATTCCCCGTGGTGTGGTTGGGGCTTAACCTCCCCCCCACTCCACTACAGATCCATAACTATGCACGGAAATAATCTTAATACTTTCTTCCTCCTTTATATTTCCTTTAGAGGGTTTCGAAGTGAAGAGATTACTCAGTGGACTGGTATAGCTCAGTCGGTAGAGTGTGAGACTCTCAATCTCAGGGTTGTGGGTTCGAGTCCCATGCTAGGCAAAAAGATTCCTGCATTGCAGGGGGTTGATCCAGATGATCCTTGGATGTCCCTTCCGACCCTACGATTCTGTGACTATGCAGAAATGGCAAAGATGGCAGGAATATTAAGAGGTCAAAATGGTGAAATTTTTATAGAAGAATGTATTTGAAAAGGCACTACCGCCAAATGAAATCGCAGGCAGGATTCGAGATTCGGAGCAGAGAAAGAAAAATGATAAAGTAATTGTATTAGAGGGATCTGAGTTCGATTTATAATGCAGTAGAAAAGGGTATGAACAGAAACACGGAGGAGGTTGTGGCGGGGGGGGGAGTCAATACATGAAACAACTTAACTATTTAATTTGAAGTCCATTTGTAAAAACTAGGAAATTTAATAAAAAGTACATTATGTATAACAAAACAGATAACCCTTGAACTTGATGGCCCTTGGGGGGGTCCCTCCCAATGAATTGTATTCTATGATTCTATGAAGGCTACTAGCCACAATCTCTATGCTCTGCCACCACAATCAGAGTCAGCGATGCTTCTGAACACAAGCTGCCAGAAACTGCAGGAGGGGAGGGGGCTCTTGCGCACGGATCCTGCTTGCATGGTGGCCACTGTGAAAATAGGATGCTGGACTGGTTGGGCCATTGGCCTGATCCAGCAGGCTCTCACGTTCATATTCGCTGAGGGAGGGGGAAGGGAGAGGAAAACCTGGAGCCACTACTGAATTTGGATCAACAGTGTGCGGTGCCTTTTGTACAGGAGGACCGTCAGTAGGGGGCACCAGAGTCAATGAGAGGCAGAGAAGCTGTGCAAGGCGGAGGCTGACAGGCAGGAGGGCTGGTTGTACACAAGAAGGCAGGCAGTTGTGGGCCTGGGCGAGGGCAGACGGAGCTTGGTCTCCACCAACTCTGGATTTGCAGCCGCAGAGAAACAGCGCAGCCTGCAAGGCATCCCTCCCCAAAGGCGGAAAGATGTCTTGGCTGCAGAGGGTTTTGGGTGGGTGTCTGGAGCTCAATCAGGCGGAATTTTCGCTTTCTCCTCTTGCTTTTCCTCCGTCCGGGCGGCGATGCTGTAGTAATAGGTGCGGATGAGCGTCTCCACCGTGGAAAAGTTCGGCCGGTCTTCCCACCTGGGAAGGGAGGGAAACAGAGGGGAGAAAATTAAGTGGGGGATCTGCATATTAGTCGATGAAATTTGAAGGTTGCAAATGGGCCAGTGTCCTGGAGGCTCGTACTTGCACTGACCTCTCCCCACCCTGCAGCAGAGAGTTCCGCAACTTAACTCCGTTCTGCACGAAGAAGCATTCCCTGTCTCAGATATCAGGTGTGGGTATTCCTTGGCTCACAGAGTGATCATTCTGTGATGTTATGGCAGTGGGAAAAGCTGTACTGTAACTTTTGAATAAATGTGGTTTTTTAAACTAAAAGAATCCAATATATTGGCCTGCCATCCCTGCATGGTTTTTGAGAGGGCTCAACTAATTTAGAGCACTCAGCGGAGTCTGAGAAACCAAACCTCGTTTAAGAAGAAGAAGAAGAGGAGTTTGGATTTGATATCCCGCTTTATCACTACCCGAAGGAGTCTCCAAGCGGCTCACATTCTCCTTTCCCTTCCTCCCCCACAACAAACACTCTGTGAGGTGAGTGGGGCTGAGAGACTTCAGAGAAGTGTCACCCAGCAGCTGCATGTGGAGGAGCGGGGAAGCGAACCCGGTTCACCAGATTACAAGTCCACCGCTCTTAACCACTACACCATACTAGCTCTCTGCAAAACTGCAAAAGGGTCTTACTTGAAAGTCCAGCACTGCTGCATCAGCTTGTACATCTCCGGGGGGCATTTCGTGGGGCAATCCATCCTCTTCCCTTCCTCGAGGAATGTTATCACCTCCGGTCCTTTCATTTTCTAGTGGAATGGTGGCAGAGAAATGAACTGGTTTGTCTTAAGAGCAGAGAACCATAGAATCATAGAGTTGGGTCATCTAGTCCAACTCCCTGCAATGCATACAATTAAGAGTCTCATGCTCTAACAACAACAACAACAACAACAACAACAACTACACGGTAAATTTTATGACATAATAATAAAATATAGGTAACTTTTATGAAATAAGAATAAACAGATAGGTAGATAGACTCTTATGGATAGATAGATGGATTCTCATGGAATCATAGAATTTTTTGAGTTTGAAGGGACCCCCGAGGGTCATCTAGTCCAACCCCCTGCGGTGCAGAAGCATGCAGTCCCCCATCCAATTAGAAACCAGAGCAGACTCTGCTTAGCTTGCGAATGTGCTAGCAGTTTTTTATATCGTGAGCCTGGTGAAATGTTGCAGGGTGAGGGGCTCCCAAGTTGCTCAGCTTAGGGGTGTTCACCTTGTAGGGTTTCTGTCCGTAGCTAAACGCCTCCCACATCGTGACGCCGTAACTCCAGACGTCACTCTTGCTGGAGAACTTTCGGAAGAGCATGCACTCTGGGGCGTACCACTTCAATGGCCACTTCCCTGTCGTCTTGGCCTGCATCGAAAGGCACAGAAGAGGGGCAGTGAACAATCTCCAGGTAATGTGCATGGTGCAGAAGGAGAAGACTTGGGTGGATGACTCGCTCTCCCCAAGCGGAGACAGGCCCCACCTTAGCCCAGCATCCTGTCCTCATAGGGGCCAACCAAAGGCTTCCTCCCTCCTTTGTTCCCCGTCATTCTAAGGTAGACTGCCTCTGCCCATGGAAGCTCTATTTAGCAGTTGTAAGAAACTCAGAGGAGCCTGGCTGCTGGATCTGGCCAAAGGGGGCCCATCCAGTCCACCCTCCTATCTTCATGGCGTCCGACAATATGCCCTGACCTCTGAATGTAACGGCAGCAACACTCCCCAGTTGTGATTCCCAACAGCTCATATCCAGAGGTAAGTCATTAGAAATTCATTTCAATGGGCAAGACCTGTTTTTTATTCCATTTCTATCCCAGATTTCTTCCCAGGAACTCAAGATGGCATGCATGACTCTCCTTTGGCTCATTTTTATTCTTCTGAGGAATGCTAAGAGACCGTGTCTCACCCCAAAGTCACCTGGTGAGCCTGACTGAGGGTTTGAACCCTGGTCCTGTTCTCCCAGGTCCTAGTTCATAACACCACCACCACCAACAGCAACAG
Source organism: Darevskia nairensis (assembly GCA_034642065.1). Taxonomy (NCBI): domain Eukaryota; kingdom Metazoa; phylum Chordata; class Lepidosauria; order Squamata; family Lacertidae; genus Darevskia; species Darevskia nairensis. The sequence continues at coordinate 823,026 of JAWWNI010000604.1, forward strand.
CAACAACTTATTGCTTACACTCGTAGTTGGAGTCACCTCGATATAATCAAATGCCTTCTTGTTTTCTCAGGATCTGGTAGAGCAGTCTCTGCTCCCCTCCCTTAGATATCTCTAAGGCCGGGCGATATATCAATATATCGTCCAAAACCAGTTTGAAGCCCATATTGTGATATCGGTTTCATAGTTTTTGACCTGGCAATATATTGCAAATCACGATACGTGTGTGTGTTTGTGGGCTTTGCAAAAATCACAATGTGGGGAAAACTGTGAAGCCAGGCAATGTCTCTACATAGCTCCATCCTTATTTATAATAATAATAATAATAATAATAATAATAATAAGCTTTTATTTATATCCCGCCCTTCTCAGCCAGGACCGGGCTCAGGGCGGCTAACAATTATAAAACCACACAACCATAGGACAAACAGTTAAAAATACAAATCTAAAATACAGTTTAAACTTAAAAGTTTAAAAATTTAAAAGATTTAAAAGCCACTTCATTATATTCTCCTTATATTTCAGACATTGAGATCAGTATATCAGTATATTGTGGTATTTAGCTTGTGATATATCACAAATTTGAAAACCAGCTCCATCCTTATTTCGGACATTGTGAGATATCAGTATATCAGAAGGTTTAGCTGGTGATATATCACAATCTTGAAAACCAGCCCTAATCTCAACCATTCTTGCATCCCAGCAGATCACTCTCTGACCTTCAGTGGATCCCCAACCCGTTTTCCATTTCTTACCAGGTAGTAACTGTCATCAGCGGCCAGAGCTTTGGACAGCCCAAAATCACTGATCTTGGCGTAGTGTTGGTTGACCAGCAGAACATTCCGGGCAGCCAGGTCTCGGTGGACAAAGTTCTTCTCTTCCAAATATTTCATGCCAATGGCCACCTGGTGCATTAGCTCGACCACATTATGCACAGCGACTTCATCCCTAGGAGAGGGAAAGAAAGTTCTTCCGCGGTTAAGGCATTGACTTAATGAGAGTTCCTAAGCTGGAGAACCCGGTTGCTTTAGAACAGGGAAGGGGGGGCTTCCGGAGCAGCACGCTAAGAACCGGGTGGTGATCTGCGCTCCTGATAACTCGAGGCAGACCAGTGCTGGAGAGAGGTAAACGGGGGCTAGGCGTGAGTCTCCCGACCTCAGAGGGGGAATTTGAGGGCTAAGCCCACGGCGGCGCAAGAGAGAGGTTCCACATAACGAACAAGACAAAGTTTTAAAAACGGAATTGGAAACCTCAGCGCAAAAGGGGCTGTTAAAATGTGTTGGTATGTTAGTATGTATGTATGTTTGTATGTATATATTTGAACTGTGCGAAGTATGTGAAAATATTTGGATGGTGTTTATCTTGATTATCTATGTATTTATTCTTATTTTGTTTTTCTTGTACTTTTTTTTTTGTTTCTTTTGTAAATTCTAATAAATAAAAATTTAGAAAAAAAAATAGAACAGGGAAGGGGGAACTGGTGCGTCTGTGTGTGTGTTTAAGATATTAAACAATAAAATCCAAACTCATGTATGAAAGAATGATAAAAATCAACATATCAAGAGAATAAGAAAAGAGAAAAAGCAAGAGGGGGGAGGGGGGGACAAAAGAGAGATAAAAGAGAGAAATTAAAGAACCTTCAAATGAGAGTGAAAGAGGAGAGTGCAAAATATGGTCTGAAGCTCAACATCAAAAAAACTAAGATCATGGCCACTGGTCCCACCACCTACTGGCAAATAGAAGGGGAAGAAATGGAGGCAGTGAGAGATTTCACTTTCTTGGGCTCCATGATCACTGCAGATGGTGACAGCAGTCACGAAATTAAAAGATGCCTGCTTCTTGGGAGAAAAGTGATGACAAACCTAGACAGCATGTTAAAAAGCAGAGACATCACCTTGCCGACAAAGGTCCGTATGGTTAAAGCTATGGTTTTCCCAGTAGTGATGTATGGAAGTGAGAGCTGGACCATAAAGAAGGCTGATCACCGAAGAATGGATGCTTTTGAATTCTGGTGCTGGAGGAGACTCTTGAGAGTCCCATGGACTGCAAGGAGATCAAACCTTTCCATTCTGAAGGAAATCAGCCCGGAGTGCTCACTGGAAGGACAGATCCTGAAGCTGAGGCTCCAAGATTTTGGCCAACTCATGAGAAGAGAAGACTCCCTGGAAAAGACCCTGATGTTGGGGAAGATGGAGGGCACAAGGAGAAGGGGACGACAGAGGATGAGATGGTTGGACAGTGTTCTCGAAGCCACCAACATGAGTCTGACCAAACTGAGGGAGGCAGTGGAAGATAGGAGTGCCTGGCGTGCTCTGGTCCAGGGGGTCACGAAGAGGCAGACACAACTCAACAACTAAACAACAACAACAACCTCCACAACCCTTTCTGCCAGTTGTTAGTACTACAATATATTATTTAATATAAACACTCCATGAAAATTTCTGGCTGTAATTAAAATTGCAGTTTTCATACTATTCTGCTAAATGGTATTTTGTGACATTTCCCTCCCAGGCCCAGCCTTCCTCTTTTGTCACTCAAAAAGTCCAAAACGGAGAAAGTTTCTTAGCCTGAGGAGTGCCAGGGAGTTATTACTTGTATTTTGTTTCATAGAATCAGAGTTGGAAGGGACCCCAAGGGTCATCTAGTCCAACCCTTCAGGGTCCCTTCCAGCTCAACAATTCTGTGACCTCAGAAGGTGGTGAACTCTCCTTCGTTGGAGGTTTCTAAACGGGGTGGGGTGGGGCCACCTGTCAGGGAATGCTGAGCTGTGAGTCCTGCATTGTAGGAGGTGTCTCTCCCAGCTCTACAATTCTATGCTTCTATGGTTAGTGGTATCCCAGTGGCTCAGACCCGTGGCTCATATCTCTCAGGAGCCAAGTATTCCATAGTGTGATCCCAATATCATCATCATTCTTTTATTCGACCGTCAGTCAGAAGAATACATTTGTACAGAATTAAAAGCATCTGAGAGAACTTTGAAAAAAGGAAACATAATCCACAATAGAATGGAACTCAACAAATAGCCCCATATCGATACAATCAATTAAAATCTTGAGACGCTTAGAAGCTAAAAAAAAAGAAATTTAGCCACCAGGGATTTCTAGTAATATTATTCAGTAAATATAAAACCTGTCTTTCTCTGGGTAGAAAGCTAGATTGACATAAAAGTGGAGTTATAAGTTCTACACATCCCAATATCATAAAACTCCCTCCTGGCTGAGATGAGACGGGCCCCTCCCTTGCTGAAATTGACAAAGACATTTCTATTCCGGAAGGGGGTTGGACTGGATGACCCTCAGGGTGCCTTCCAACCCTACAATTCTACAATTCTAAAGGAAGTCACATTAGGTCATTAGGATTGCTTAATCGATCTGCCACCAGCTTTCTGACCTTCTTTGGAGAAGAAGAGTTGCCCATAAACCTTGGGAATAAAGAACTGGGTTTGCAGTTCTGCCCGGGACCTGCAGATCTAATCTGCAGCGGGATTGACTCACCTCTTAGAGGAGAGGAATTTGTTGAGCGACCCTCCGGAGGCCATCTCCATCACCAGCATGAGCGCCTCTGCCTCACAGACGCCGATCATGCGGACGATGTGAGGGTTGTCGAGCTGGTGCATAAGCTGCGCCTCCTTCATCATGTCGTCTCTCTCGGCTTTCTCGTTCCCGCTTTTCAGGATCTTGATGGCCACGTCAATGTGCTTCCTAGGGAGGAGGGGAGCAGAGTTTATGGTGATGGGTGGCAGTTAGCATTGGCCTCTCAGAAGAAGCATTCCCTTCTACATGCTGGAGGTGGAGGGGTGCCTCTATCTCAGACTTTGCGGTATGCCTCTTCTTAGAGCAGGGAAAGGAGGCTGGGCTCTGAAAGGAATCTTTGGAAGACTACTGTATTTTTCGCTCTATAAAGCGCACCTGACCATAGGACGCACCTAGTTTTTAGAGGGGAAAAGCCCCATTTTTTTGAGGACCAGCTCAAATTTCTGTAGCTTCTTTTGCAAAGGAGAAAAGCCCCATTTTTTTAGGATCAGCTCAAATTTCTGCAGCTTCTTTTGCAAAGGAGAAAAGCCCCATTTTTTTGAGGATCAGCTCAAATCTCTGCAGCTTCTTTTGCAAAGGAGAAAAGCCCCATTTTTTGAGGATCAGCTCAAAGTTGTTGAGCTTACTTTGCAAAGGGGAAAAAACCCTGTTTTATGGGGTTTAACTCACAGTTCTGCAGCTTCAGGAAAGGGAGCCATTTCTACAGTTTCCAGACAGATAATCTAACCAGCCAGTCCCATGTCGCTGGGGAAACAGCCTCCCTCTGCAAGGGGGCGGGGCTGGAATCTCTCTCCCTTATCTCTCTCCCTGATCGTTTGCTGAGCAACTGCTCAGCGGGCTTCCTTTCAACACCCCCTTCTCTCTCTCTCTTTTAAAAAAGCATGATCTGCTTTTGCCCCTGGGCAGTTCAGCTCCAGGGACCACACATTCGCTCCATAAGACGCACAGACATTTCCCCTTACTTTTTAGGAGGAAAAAAGTGTGTCTTATGGAGCGAAAAATACGGTATTTGAAAGTGGCATTCCACCCAAACTGGAATAGTAGTAGTAGTAGTAGTAATAATAATTTCCTGCTCTATGAAGAGGCTTCCCCCAGTGCAGGGAATAATATGTGGAGGGATTATTTATTATTATTATTATTATTATTATTATTATTATTAGTCCTGCTCTAAGAAGAGGCATTCCCCAACTACTGAAAATAACCACTACCACCACCACCTATCTGGCTGGGTTGCTTTCCCAATACAGGGCTGCCTTCAGATGTCTTTTAAAAGTCCTATAGGTTTTTTTTATCTCCTTGACATCTGATGGGAGGGCATTCCACAGGGCGGGTGCCACCACCGAGAAGGCCCTCTGCCTGGTTCCCTGTAACCTCACTTCTCGTAGGGCGGGAACCGCCAGAAGGCCCTCGGAGCTGGACCTCAGTATCTGGGCTGAGCGATGGGGGTGGAGACGCTCCTTCAGGTAAACAGGACTGAGGCTATTTGGGGCTTCAAAGGTCAGCGCCAACACTTTGGATGGTGCTTGGAAATGTACTGGGAGCTGGTTTTTCAGGACTGGTGTTATATGTTCTTGGTGGCTGCTCCCAGTAACCAGCGTTCTGGATTAGTTGTAATTTATGAGTCCCCTTCAAAGGTAGACCCATGGAGAGCTCATAGCAGTAGTCTAAGCGGCAGATAACCAGGGCATGGACCACTCTGGCGAGACAGGGAGCAAGCAGGGAGCGTCTCAGATGGAGCTGGTAGACAGCCGCCCTGGCCACAGAATTGACCTGCTCCTCCATGGACAGCGGTGAGTCCAAAATGACCCCCAGGCTGCACACCTGGTCATTCAGGGGCACAGTTACCCCATTCAGGACCAGGGAGTCCCCCACACCCACCCGCCCCCTGCCCTCCAGAAACTGCACTTCTGTCTTGTTGGGATTCAACCTCCATCCATTATAAGGCAGCATCCATTTTAAAATGGGGGTGGGGGGTTGTTAGCCCCATGAGGACTGGAATCTTACTTTGAGCCGCAGTTCTGCATATAATAATAATAATAATAATTTCCCATTTGTACCCCGCCCATCTGGCCGGGTCCCCCCAGCCACTCTGGGCAGCCTCCAACAGACACCAAAATACATTAAAATATCACAAATTAAAAACTTCCCTAAATATAAAATCAATCCCCAGCATCTCCAGGTGCAGCTGGGACGATCCCTGCCTGACTCTCTGGAGAGCTGCTGCCAGTCAGTGCAGGCAATACTGAGGTCGCCCGATCCTTGCTCTCGCTCACGATGAGGCAAACTTACTTCTTCATTTTGTAAACGCCTTTCCGGACGGAGCCGAAATTGCCTGCCCCCAGCTCCATGTCCTCGACAATCAGGTTGCTCCTCTTCAGGAACAACTTCTTCTCCTTCAGCTCCTCGGGGTCGCTGTAAGGGCTTTCATAGCAAGACGTGTCCATGGGCAGGATCCGGCCCTTTTTCCCACGACCTGCACCCATCCCCAAGAGATCTTTTTTTAAAAATGAATTTTATCATTTCCGTAGTCACGTAAACAAAGCAAAGCGTTAAATTAAATTGAACATTGACTTCCCTTCCTCCCCTTCCATTGTTCATAGAATCCTAGAGTCCAATCCCCTGCCAAGCAGGAAACACCATCCAAGCATTCCTGACAGGTGGCTGTCAAGCCTCTGCTTAAAGACCTCCAAAGAAGGAGACTCCACCACACTCCTTGGCAGCAAACTCCACTGTCGAACAGCTCTTACTGTCAGGAAGTTCTTCCTAATGTTTAGGTGGAATCTTCTTTCTTGTAGTTTGAATCCATTGCTCCGTGTCCGCTTCTCTGGAGCAGCAGAAAACAACCTTTCTCCCTCCTCTATATGACATCCTTTTATATATTTGAACATGGCTATCATATCACCCCTTAACCTTCTCTTCTCCAGGCTAAACAAACCCAGCTCCCTAAGCCGTTCCTCAGAAGGCATCGTTTCCAGGCCTTGGACCATCTTGGTTGCCCTCCTCTGGACACGCTCCAGCTTGTCAGTATCCTTCTTGAACTGTGGTGCCCAGAACTGGACACAGTATTCCAGGTGAGGTCTGACCAGAGCGGAATACAGTGGTACTATTACTTCCCTTGATCTAGATGCTATACTCCTATGGATGCAGCCCAGAATTGCATTGGCTTTTTTAGCTGCTGCATCACACTGTTGACTCATGTTCCTTCTGGTGACCCCCTTACTGCTGCATGTGTTATTCACCCTGTGTTTTCCCTTCCCTATTTTATCTCAACGTATTTTTTACTCCTGAAATTACTCTAGTCCTGCTAACGTTCTAACCTGTTTACAATTATTCTTCAAATATTCCACAAACATTTTCCAATCTTCCTTAACGTATCCTTCTTCCTGTTCTCTTATTCTATTAGTTAAATTTGCTAGTTCTGCATATTCCGTCAGTTTCGTCTGCCACACCTCCTTTGTTGGTGTTGTTCCTTCCATTTCTGGGCATATATCCCATTCAGGTTGCCGTAGTTGTGTAAAGAAACAGATTATTTTGCTCTCTGGGGGACACCTGACTCAGTTATTCCTAAGAGAAAGGCTTCTGGTCTTTTTATAAAATACCTTTTAAATATGTTTTTTTCATTTCAGCATATATCATCACTGAGAAGCCCAATTTACATGTCCGCCACATATGGTAGACTGTACCTTCTGTCTCTTTGCATTCCCAGCAGTTATCTGATTCCTCTGCCCCAAGAGATCAAGGAGACAGTCACGGAGGGCTGATAGTGAGTATTAATCTTGAAAAAATGTGCAGGTGGTAAAGGTAAGGGTAAAGGGACCCCTGACCGTTAGGTCCAGTCGCGGACGACTCTGGGGTTGTGGCGCTCATCTCGCTTTACTGGCCAAGGGAGCTGGCGTTTGTCCGCAGACAGCTTCCGGGTCATGTGGCCAGCAGGACTAAGCCGCTTCTGGCGAACCAGAGCAGCGCACGGAAACGCCCTTTACCTTCCCGCCGGCGTGGTACCTATTTATCTACTTGCACTTTGACGTGCTTTCGAACTGCTAGGTTGGCAGGAGTAGGGACCGAACAACGGGAGCTCACCCCATCACGGGGATTCGAACTGCTGGCCTTCTGATCGGCGAGCCCAAGAGGCTCAGTGGTTTAGACCACAGCGCCACCCGCGTCCCTTATTGTGCAGGTGGTATTTAACATCAAATAAACTGGTCAAAATGCATAGAAATGTGTCAAGTAAATATTGGAAATGTCAGCAGACAGAAGGGCCATTCCTCCATATGTGGTGGGCATGCACAAAAGCTAAGGGCTTTTAGGAAATTATATATAATGAAATGAAGAAAAATTTTAAATGGGCCGTTCCCAAAAGACCAGAAGATTTTCTTATAGGGATAATAGGGACAGAGGTTTCAAAGAAGATGACCATATTATTTATGTATGTGACAACAGCAGCTAGAATATTATATCCACAGACTGGAAAGAAGAGAAGGTAATAATAATAATAATAATAATAATAGTAATAATAATAATAATAATAATAATAATAATAACGTCAAAGGAGGATTGCCTTTTGAAAGTAACAGACGTTGCAGAAATGGCAAAGCTGACAGCCAAATTAAGAGATCCAAATTAAGAACTTTTCATAGAAGAATGGAGGCCTTTTGTGGACTATTTAAAAATATTATTGTAAAATGAAATCGTGGCAGGATTCAAGATAAAAGCAGTGGAAGAAAAACGATAAAATGACTGCAGTAGATGAACTTGGTGTGATTTCCACCTTTCTTCTTTTTCGCACTTAAAGAAACAATTAGTATGAATTATTTCTTAGATGCTCTTGCAAAGTTAAAAACGTCCTTTTCAAACAGTGCTCGGGTGCCTTTGTTGTAGTGCCACCAGTGGCCACAGAGTGGCGCTGCAGCTGTTGTTGCTGTTGGATTCTTTTAGATTTTGCTGTGATTTATGTGGAAATCGTTTGGTTTGGTTGTGTGTGTTTTTAACACTTCATTTATTAGTCACTAGTGAATTTAGCCCGTTTAAAACGGGCGCTAGCAGTGGCGGCGGCCGGCGCTCCACGGGCCAAACACCTCCCGGCTGCCGCGCTTTCCCCTCCCCCGCCCCTTCCCGGCACTCCTTTACAGGCGCGCCAGTAGCAGGAAGCGGCGCTTGGGCCTCCTCAGCGAAGCGGGGCATGGCGGTGGCCAGTGGCGGCGGCTCGGCCGTGATGGTGACCGTCACCTACGGTGAGAGCGCGGCCGGGGGGAGAGGCAGCGGTGTTGGCGGGGGGAGAGGCCGGGGCTTCGGAAAGAGCGACGGCGGGAGAGGTGGCAGCGGAGGCGCCCAGCTCCGTGCGAGGCGGCAGCACTGACCCAAATGACGCTGCGCCTGCGCACGGCCGTCCTCTCGGACACGCCCCCTCTCCAATCCCTGGCCGCCCGAAGTCTCTGCGTCCTCCAATCCGTGTGTCAGTGGAGCGCAAGCGCACTTGCGAATTCCAGTGACACACGGAAAGCTACGGAGGGACACAGGCTCTTTATTATATAGGATGACTCCTTTTGTTATCTTGTAGTTGTGCATTTTCTTCATGTTCTAAGCTGCATTGAGCATGGTTTCATAGAATCCTGGAATCCTGGAATTGTAAGGTAGGGAGGGACCCCCAAGGGTCATCCAGTCCAACCCCCCTGCAATGCAGGAATCTCAGCTAAAGCATCCAGGACAGGTGGCCATCCAAGCTCTGCTTAAAAACCTCCAGGGAAGGAGAGTCCTAATTACTAAGAACATATAAAAACACAACAAATCACCCTGGGGTGCTGGTTTTTTCCCTTGCCCTTTACTCACCAATGGGGTCAGGTGTGTAACCATCAGAGTTTTGTGATACGAGTCTCCGTTGAGCCTGGCAAGGAAACATAGAATCATATAATTGCCAATTTGGAAGGGACCCTGGGACCATCTACTCCACCCCTTGCAGATGCAGGATTCGCTTCAGTGCAGAGATCGGTTCAATGGGATTTCCCTGGCCGCTGATGGAAGCCACGGCTGATCTCTCACCCAGGACATGCGTGGCCCCCCCCCCCAGGCCTTAAACCGACCCTGAAAGGCGGTACCCGGCTGCGACAATTTGAGAGGAAGCCAAAAAAGAGATACTTACGAACGCAGACGGGTGAGCCGGTGGGGCAGGCGTCACGGTTTCTGGAAACAAGAAGAAAGAGTTCGCTTAGGTGACATCTGCAAAGGACAAGCCTGAGCTATGGTCCTTCTAGCTCTCTCATGCACAAACAAACAAAGCTAAGCTTCCAGGCCTCATGAACCTTGCTTGGAAGGAACTAGGTGGAAAGAAGATACAGTCCCGACCGAGGAGGAGTGGCAGATAAAATTAATGGACTATGCCGAAACGGCAAAACGTACGGGAAGAATTAGAAACCAGGGAGAAGTTACTTTTAATAAAGAACGGGGAGAGTATATTATCTATTGGGAAAACTATTGGGGGGAAACTAGAAGAAGACTTCTGTAACTTTTGAATAAATGTGTGTGTGTTTTTTAACTAAAAGAATCCAAGATATTGGCCTGCCATCCCTGCATGGTTTTTGAGAGGGCTCAACTAATTTAGAGCACTCAGCCGAGTCTGAGAAACCAAACCTCGTTTAAGAAGAAGAAGAAGAGAGTTTGGATTTGATATCCTGCTTTATCACTACCCGAAGGAGTCTCCAAGCGGCTCACATTCTCCTTTACCTTCCTCTGTGAGGTGAGTGGGGCTGAGAGACTTCAGAGAAGTGGGACTGGCCTCCACTGCATGTGGAGGAGCGGAGACGCGAACCCGGTTCCCCAGATTACGAGTCCACCGCTCTTAACCACTACACCACACTGGCTCTCTAAACTCTAAACTAAACTCATTAGCAGGACTGATGTAGAATTTGTAGTCAAAAATGGGAAATAAGGAACAGTTACAGATTTAGTTATCTAGTCTTATTACCGGTAACTTATATGCAGAATTCATAATGCGAAAGGCTGGACTGGATGAATCCCAAGCCAGAATTAAGATTGCTGGAAGAAATATCAACAACCTCAGATATGCAGATGACACAACCTTGATGGCAGAAAGTGAGGAGGAATTAAAGAACCTTTTAATGAGGGTGAAAGAGGAGAGCGCAAAATATGGTCTGAAGCTCAACATCAAAAAAACTAAGATCATGGCCACTGGTCCCATCACCTCCTGGCAAATAGAAGGGGAAGAAATGGAGGCAGTGAGAGATTTCACTTTCTTGGGTTCCATGATCACTGCAGATGGTGACAGCAGTCACGAAATTAGAAGACGCCTGCTTTTGGGAGAAAAGCAATGACAAACCTAGACAGCATCTTAAAAAGCAGAGACATCACCTTGCCGACAAAGGTCCGTATAGTTAAAGCTATGGTTTTCCCAGTAGTGATGTACGGAAGTGAGAGCTGGACCATCAAGAAGGCTGATCGCCGAAGAATGGATGCTTTTGAATTCTGGTGCTGGAGGAGACTCTTGAGAGTCCCATGGACTGCAAGAAGATCAAACCTCTCCATTCTGAAGGAAATCAGCCCTGAGTGCTCACTGGAAGGACAGATCCTGAAGTTGAGGCTCCAAGACTTTGGCCACCTCCTGAGAAGAGAAGACTCCCTGGAGAAGACCCTGATGTTGGGAAAGATGGAGGGCACAAGGAGAAGGGGAAGGCAGAGAACAAGATGGTTGGACAGTGTTCTTGAAGCGACCAACATGAGTCTGACCAAACTGCGGGAGGCAGTGGAAGACAGGAGGGCCTGGCGTGCTCTGGTCCAGGGGGTCACGAAGAGGCGGACACAACTCAACAACTAAACAACAACAAGACTTCTATATATTGTATGTGTTTGGATTATCAATGTATTTAGATGACTTTGTATGGTTTTACTGTTTTAACTTATGCCAATAAATGCTAGTTACAAATAAGAATTGGAATCATTAAGGAGATGGGGGGGGGAGGTGGGAATTATAACATAAAAATGCACAAAAGGAGGGAGGGAAGTCCGAAGAGATATGGGTATTCTTTTGCTTTTCTATTTAATTGGTGCTTGTAAAATTTGAAAAATTCATATATATTTTTTTAAGAAACCAGGCCGTATTTAACAAAGTCCACTAAACGTAAACAAAAAAACCCCCCCAACACTCTGAATTGCACCTGAAAGTAGTTCCAATATTTTCCAAGTGGCAAATATTGGGCTCTCACCTGTTGGCATATCCGGATTCGGTGCGCTTTCCTTCAAATAATAGATCAGGCCATCCGGTTTCAGTTTGAGATATTCCACGAGCTGCAGTTCGGAAGGGAAGAGAAGAAGGTTAGAAGCCGAAAAACAGAGAGAGAATTTTTTTTAAGAAAGGCTCAACTTTGCCTGTTCCACATTCTCCTTTTGCTCGGATCCCAAGATCTCCTTGGAGATCGCAAGACGAAATATGAGAGGTGAAATAATAAGCCCAGCTAGGGATGGTCCAGGGGAAGGGTTCCTCCACAACGACAGTAGATTTCATGAATGCAAGGGCCACGTTCCTTTCTTGGCAGCCTCTTAGGGGCCGCATGCCAGCAGTGGGAGGAGCCAGTGGGGGAAGTGGGTGGAGCCACAGAGCCAAGTTATACCTGAGTACAGCAGGATAATTTCCACCCATGCTCAGACTGCTTTGAGGTTCTCAACTCAACTCATTTTATTTCAGCTTTAAGCCCATAGACATAACAACCAAAAACAGAAACAGCACAGTCTGGTTTACAATTGCTAACAGTAAAATAGATTAAAATGGATACTCAACTGAATAAAATATGATAAAAATTAAATTAAAATTTCAAGCTGTAAATAACAATCCATTGCGTTTCTTAAGTGTCAGAACTGATGTCAGAAATTTTGCCATATGTAGGGTTATAATCGAGTCTGAATCTTGCAACAGAAGAGCAAGGTAAGACTCTTCCAAATACCCCGGTAATTTTTGAGTTAATGGAAGTAATAAGAGTCTTTCGGGCGGCAGAATACAAGGGGCAGACAAACACTATGTGATGAAGAGATTCAACCGAACGGTTATCACAGACACATAAGACCGAAACTTGGCCCCAAGAAAATCTATGAAAAAGGACGTTTGAGGGGAAGACATTAAACCGTGCTTTAATAAAAGCGAAACGATGACTAGCAATAGAAAGAGTTGGTAGATAGGCTGGTACTTGAAGTGGGGGTACAATGCCCAGGGATCTCGGTGAGCGTGTCCCCCCCGCCCAGCATAACATTGCGTTGCAACTCAATACAGTATCATCCAATCTTTGAGAGATGGTCTTTTTTTGCTTTGAGGTTTTATTTTTACAAGAATATAATTTTAGGAAATTAACACCCAACACCCCACTGTCCTCCATTCACTTCCAGCTAGGAGTAGACACATTTTTCTTCTCCCCCTCACTTCCCCCACTTTTTTCCTCTGTATCACTTTATTTATAATCGAAATTATTTCAATAAAATATAATATTAGAAGGAAGGGGCGGGGTGTGTCCTGGGGAGGTTTCCGAGGTCCTCTTTAGGGCCGCATATCGTCCATGGTGGTTGATGCTTGGCTAATACCCCTGCCATGTCACTGGCGTGCCTCTAAAACCCCTCTAATCTGCAGAGCCGTCAAGAAAACTTCCACTGGCTCTATTCAGTCTTGTTGCTGTTTTTTTCCAAGTCTCTACATAGCTATTAGTCATGCTGACACATGGAAGCCGCAATAGACAGTCCGCAGACTGTCTCGCCAGAGTGGTGCATGCTCTGGTTATCTCTCCCTTTGACTACTGCAATGCGCTCTCCGTGGGGCTACCTTGGAAGGTGACCCGGAAACTGCAATTAATCCAGAATGCGGCAGCTAGACTGGTGACTGGGAGCGGCCGCCGGGGCCACATAACACCGGTCCTGAGAGAACTACATTGGCTCCCAGTACGTTTCCGAGCACAATTCAAAGTGTTGGTGCTGACCTTTAAAGCCCTAAACGGCCTCGGTCCTGTATACCTGAAGGAGCGTCTCCACCCCCACCGTTCAGCCCGGACACTGAGGTCCAGCGCCGAGGGCCTTCTGGCGGTTCCCTCACTGCGAGAAGCAAAGCTTCAGGGAACCAGGCAGAGGGCCTTCTCGGTGGTAGCGCCCGCCCTGTGGAACACCCTCCCAGCAGAGGTCAAAGCGATAAACAACTATCTGACATTTAGAAAATACCTGAAGGCAGCCCTGTTTAGGGAAGTTTTTAATCTGTGATATTTTAATGTATTTTGATATTTGTTGGAGGCCGCCCAGAGTGGCTGGGGAGACCCCGCCAGATGGGCGGGGTACAAATAATAAATTATTATTATTATTATTAATATTAATATTATTATTATTATTATTATTATTATTATAGATGGTCCACTTCCATGAAACAGCATTGGGCTCCACTGCCCATCTGGTTTTCTGTTTGTCTCCCTCGACAGCCACCATACATGCTCAGTCCAAATGGGTCTGCTTTGGGGGCTCCCCCTCCCTTCCATCCCCCCCCCCACCTACAAAAGTTGTACCCCTGCAAACCTTGTGGTTTGCCCATGTTTGCTGACACCTTCTGGGGTGGCAGTGCCATCTTGCCAAAACAAACCAAATAAACCCCATTGCAGGGGGTTGGGCTAGATGACCCTCAGGGTCCCTTCCAACTCTGCAATTCGATGATTCTCTTCTCTTCATTGCAATGCAGGCAATCCGAGAAGGAGGCGGGTCTCCAGCCCCACGCACTCACACAACCCACCTGCCACAGCGTATCAAACTTGGTTCCGTCTGCCACAGAATATTTTCCTGCTTTGTCCTGTCCGATCCAGTAGTGATAAACTGTCTTTCCGTAGACGAGGGACAGAGCGTAAGAGCCGTTCTCCTTTTTCTCTCTCAGCCTGGAGGGAAATGGCATGGAAGTTGTCAGGATCAGCTCTCTTCCTACTAA